>JAAGNO010007840.1:39592-59875 GCA_033439905.1 Ceryle rudis | reverse complement strand
CCAGGGGAGGTTGGCTGGGGCTCTGAGCACCCTGCTCTGGTTGCAGATGTCCCTGCTCCCTGCAGGGGGGTTGGACTTAATGACCTTGAAAGGTCCCTTCCCACCCAAACCAGTCTGGGATTCTCTATTGTGTGTTGAGTATACCAGCAAGGTCTCCAAATGTTGAGACTTTGGCATCCTGCGTGAATCCCAGCAGAGACGTAATGCACCACTGCTGCAGCTTCGTCCAGCAGCGTTTCTGTGGACAGACGGTGGTGATTTCAGTATTTCCTACACAGCAACTCAAGTATTCACCCTGTTTTGGAGCGTCTCTTTTGTTAGCTGAAGGCACACTCTTGAGGAGTGCAGTTTTCAGATCTTGATGAGGCTGCTAGCAAAGCACTGGTACGGTTCATTTTCCAGTGGTTGCCTGACACAGCGTTGCCATGGATTAGTTTGGTCCAGCAGTACATTTGTACATACTGCTGTACGTCACCGATTCAAACTGAAGGCAATGAAGAGTGACAGTGAATAGATCTAAGAGGGAAATAAATTAAGTTGGACAGAAGCTGCAGAAGAAATCGAGGAAGGAGAATACCAAAGTTAATAATGAACTCCTGACCCCTCTCAGAAACGGGAATGCTCTGGAGCAGAGGGAGCCCGTGGCTGTTCTGTAGCAGGAGCAGAGATACCAAATAACATTATTTTTCCTATTTAGATCGTAATAAGTTTCTTCAAAATGCTGGGAACAGATGCAAATGTCCAGCAAAGCCAGCAGAGCAGAGGGCAATTAAACACTCAGTTGATTACCTTACCTGTTGTATTATTTTGGGACTTATTTTGCCTGTGTGAACGGGATATAGCGGTTCACAAATGTGAACCAAGGCTTGTGGGTTTCCCATGACCAAATAACTGCCTCTGTGCTTGGGATAACGGGAGGTGTGGATAATTCTCACCTTATACGTAATAGTTCTGAATTTAAAAGCAGCCCAGGAGCTTTCTTTGTATTAACATAAATAATTTTACAATCAAAGTTCCCGATATCTTTAATCGAAGAGATAAAGAAGCCTTTGAGGAAAAACGAGGACATCTTTTAATCACACTGATGCTAATGAAGTTTGCTTTGTACTTCAGCTTCAGGACAAAGCGTTATTAGATGTTTGGCTGCTGATGTTATTCCCTGTTGCAAGTGTGGTGGAATTTGCCTTCAGAACAGCTCTAAGGAAGTGGAATCTTGCAGTCGTTTGGTTCTCTGTGTGAACGCCGTAGCTTATTTGTTATTTCGTTGCTTCAACCTTTTCATTCCTTGGGGCTGAGTAGAATGTTCAGTGCTTTCAGAGTCCAGCCTGAAAAACAGGGTGTCAGAGGTAGGGAAGTAAACGACGTTTAGCAATCATGGGAATGACAGTCCTTTGGACAAAAGGTACTCAGTGGGGTAAACTGGATACGGACCGGCTGGAAACTTGAACCACGGTTCATCTTTTGTATTACATTTGAGCGATACAAGTTCATGGGAGTTTGAGGAAGCAGTGGTGACCCCCATCTCAGTGGAGGGGACACCCTGGAAGGGGCTTCACGGTGCTGCTGGGAGTGGGAATCTGGGAAAGAGCCTTCCCCAGGAGAGGGGGGACGGGGCTTGGCTCACTCTGTTACAGAAAGGAGGTGAAGGAGCCTCGGAGAGGAACTGGTACTTACTTCAAATTAAGTAGATCTGATGGATCCAGCATTAAATTTAACTTCTGGCAGGGACCTCTTGTCTTGGCACTATGTGGTGTGAGAGGCAGTGCTTTGGGATAAAACAGGGGTGATGCCAACTTGGTTAGCGCTGCGGTGCTTGATCAGCGGCCACTTGAAACTTCTGCAGACCTCGGCAGACGGCTTCGGTTGTCTTCTCTGGTTTCTGGTGCCAGGCACCGATGCTCTTCACCACTATGCAGGAGTACAGTGAAATCTGTCTTGGGCACAGCAGGCTGGTAACAGTTTAAAGGAGGTGATCTTCTCAAAGGATATATTTTCACCTAAATGATTAACGGGGGGTGTGTGTGTGTGTGTTAATTCCTGGAGTTGCACCATGTTTTAACTGTAGAAGGTGAAAGCGAACTTGTTGGACCAACGCGTTGTTCTGTGGTGCTCGGGTCAGACACGCTGGGCTCGGGGTGGCTGCTCTTCTTCTGCATGTGGAGCAGTCATGTGGAAATTCTGCAGAGGTTTCTTACTTTGGATCAAATGTTGCCAACATTGAAAAAGGTGTGAAAAAGTTTGTAGAACTCAGAATTATTTGCTGGAAAGAAAAAAGGAAAAAAATGTGACTCAGGGTCAAGTTGCAGCTTTCATCGAGTACTTAAGTGAAACAAATTGTGAGAAAGATGCTTATCACTCAATATGCAAAAAAATAGAGAATGAGAAAGCAGAAAAGCGTATCCATTTTTCTTGTCAGGCACGCTGATGTCAAGTAAAAATGAAAAACTTAATGCGTGCCACATAGAGACCGTGCGCCCAGGGGACTGCAGCCTGGCTGCTGTGGCAGGATGGATCCTCACCTGGAACAAAGGAAAAGCAGAGGGTCGGTCGGTCTGTCTGTCTGTGTGTATGGGCACTGAGAGGGGTTGTTTGGGTGTCAAAGACCTTTGTGCCTTCAGACAGCCGAGCTTCGGGCGAGTCTCCTCTACCTTAATTAAGAACAGTTTGATTGCACGTGTCACTGCTGCCAGGTTCTGAGGCACTGAGTGGGGAGCTCCTGACCTGCAGAGGAGCTGCTGTCTTTGCCCCTGGCTGGGGTGACAGCGCGGAGGAGCAGCACTGGTTGCCCCTGCCCAGAGCATCCAGGGGAGAAGCTCTGTCTGGCAGCTTCACTCTCACCCAAGGCGGGAGCAGGGTTGAAGCAAGCGGTGATTTTTCTTAGTTGGCAGGTGACAAGCACTTTCAAACCCCATTTTTTACAAGCCAAAATGTACTTTGGATATTAGCCTATAAATCTCTTTCTTTTCCCCTCTTTCTAACTCCCTTTAGGGATTTGCAGGGCGCTTCCTCTTGCTGATGTCTCGTGTCCCTTTGAAAGAGGAACTGTTACCTTGGTCCAAAAGCAGAGAGGAGCAGGGAGGGCCCCGGCAGCAGAACCCATTGCGTGCTGTGTGATGGGAGCCTGCTACCCAGGGGCTGCAGGAGGTGTTTGTTCTGAGAATACCTTTTTTTTTTTTAGCCTGCAGACGTACGCACACATGAAGTCAGAATGCAGCCGGTTTGGCTTTTAACTCAGGGAGGGTGGCGAGGAGAAAGGACGTAATGGGTTTTGAGACAAAGCTAGGTGTTCAGTTGCAAACGTTTTTTCCACAACTTCCTATTTTGATTTGCATTAGAGGCGGGCCTGGGTGTCTCTATGGTTTACTGAGACACTCTCGCCTTAATAGCTGAATATTATTCACAGGAAGAAATGAGTTATTGTTGGTTTTCTTCTTCTTTCTGTTCAGTTACTGTGGATACAGCATGTAAGTTCTAGACGTACTTCCCCTTGAACAGTATACGCAGCTTCCAGTTGTTGCGCTGAAGCTGCTGAAGGGAAGAGGTTAAAGGAGCACGGGTTTTACAGAGAGATTTGTTGGCTGCTTGAATTTCTACGGATACAATGAGCTTCCGCGGGAGATTCAGGAGGGAGCCCAGCGAACTGCGGAGGAAGAGAAAGACCATTAGGCGAGTGAATCGAGGGGAAATTCACAGATTAAGCTGCGTGAGTATGCACCCCTTCTTCCACCTCTTCCACGACCTCGCTGAGGAGTTACGGGTCAACCACTCGCTGAGAGCAGGATCTATTCCTTGGTGTGTCCATAGGATTGGCCGAGTCTTGTCAATCTGTGTGCTGAGGTACTGAACGCAGGAGGATGGTGGCTGAAGTCTGAGGCTGAAGGATGGGGAGTTCAGGAGCTTGCACAGCTCGCATGGCTTAGGGAAGCTGTTGTACAGCATCACGGCGTCAGTCAGACATACATACCAACAGCAGCTCAGTGTGATAGTGTCTCTGCTGCCCGGTAACACGTGCTTGGCAGGTCCATGCAAATCCCTAATGCTGCTTCTGGAGTAGAAAGTTACTCCGTGCTGCTTCAGATCTCACCATCCGCTTTGGGTGACTCGTGCCTCTCCAGGCCAGGAGGGAGAAAATCACCGTCCTCCTGCTCTGCAGGGAGTGAGTGGAGGAGGCTCTGGAGCCCTTGGCAGAAAGCAGGAGCGAGGTTCTGCTCTGCCAGATCAATGGCAGCTTTGCCAGTGATGTTTTGGGGCTGGGATTGTGGCCGTGGGCAGCTCACCCGTTTAACTGAGCTCCTCCCAAGCCATACTGAGTTAGTGGAAACTGCAGGAGAGTGCAGGTACAGCCCTTGGAGCCTTCTGCTGAGAAGCCTTGGGCAGGGCATTCTCTTAGCTCGAGACAGAGGCCGCTTTAGATGTCAAACATCTAATGGCTTCTGCAAGAATGATTTGGAGGCAACAGATCCTTTTCTTCACGGGAAGAGCTGCTTGGTTTTCTTCCGTAGTTTTGCATATTCAATATTCTTGCTGGTGTGTTTGTGCTGGAGGCTCTTTCTGCGTGTCCAGTGCAACAGAGACTGGGTGAGAATGCACTAGAGAAGATTACTCTGATTAACTTTTTTTAAGTAGCAAGGAAAACAGCCTTGCGATCGTAACTCTTGGCCACAGATTGAGGTGGTCTGTGGTTCCTCTAGAGGAGTGTTTGGTTTTTGCCTTGTGCCCAGCTGCCGTTTAGGGTAGGTGTTTTGTATGGAAATGGACCTTGTTGAGAAGGCCACCTTCCAGTCTAGTTCCTGCTGCCCTGAGGTATTGGTATGAAGTCAAAGATGCTCAATTTCAGCTTCATGGTGGCGCTGCTGAAAGCACCTAACCCTTGCAGTTCCCAAGACTTTGGCACTGCTGCTGGACTCATCCTCTCCAGTCCTGGGTAGGAGGGATTTTTGTCATTTTCAGTGCTTGCCAGAAAGTATGGCTGGAAATAAAGCCAAGCCCAAATAATAAGAATAAATCAATGGCTTGCCTGCAAATAAAGGGGAGTATTATTTGTTCATTTTTGCCCGTATCTTGAGATAACAGAAGCTGGGTCTGTTCAGTGCAGTGGGGCCAAAAAAACCCTTTAAATTGTTGTCATTTCCAAAGGTCGATAAAACACAGCATGCTCTGACCTCAAGCTTAACGTGCTGGTGACCGCGCACCCCTGGCCTTAAAACCAGAAACAGGTAGCGTGCCTTTTTGCTGCGAGGGTCCCACCGTTCTTCCCACGCAGCGTCTGGCTGGGCAGAGACTTCACCCAGCTTTGCAGCGCGGTAGCTGCTTCTTCTGATCTCTGTTCTCTCCTGACAGAAGATAGACTGAGATGGGGTCACTGTGTCATGTTACTCTGCGAGTAATCTGTTTAGCCCTTAGGAAACACGGGCAAACTTGGCTTTACTTTTGTGGCTCGTGACCTCTGGCTTTTAACTCAATATCTCATAATTGGAGCATGCTAAATCTTTGGCCTGCGGGTGCATTTTGCTATCAAGCAGGAGCCAATCTCTCCTTTATCCATCAGTCCCCCCCTCCCCTCCCCATTTCTGTGATTCCAAAGTGGTGGAAGCTCCCCCTGCAGCTGGGAAGGCTTTTGTGTGGGGCCGCCTTACTCAAAGAGGGCATTTCTTTACATACTGCATTTAGACCTGGCTTTTCTCTAGATGGACTGGCATCATTTGCTGGAAACTCCTTTTGTTGTTGTTGTTTCATTTTGGTTTTGTGAGACTTAACAATGATCTGATTAGTTTTAATCGATTGTAGGCTGTTGATTGAGCTCAGCGTGGTGGAGCAGAGTTTTGCTCTCGTTTACGTTCTTGGGGTGTAAATAATCACTGGAGAATTGATCGGGAGGGTGGTCGGCGCCAAGGAAACGATTGTCATTCTCACATCATTGCGAGAGCTGAGTTTATAATGGTCGTGTAGAGATGATGCTCTTTTTTACAGATAAAGCCTCCGTGGAAATACTCACAATTATTTACTGAGAAAACACAGCACGGGTAACATCTATAACTCGTCATGAGATCAGTAACCGTAATGTAGGTTGAAAAAGGGAGATATTCACTGAGTAAAATGAAGCGGAACAGCAGACGTGAGATTTTCCCTACGGGACAGTGACTTATTGCTAAGTACCCTCAAGAAATCCAATGGTATTTTTTGCAAAGTTTATTTAGAGCTAATGCAGACATTTTTGTCTGGTGATTTTTTTTTTTGCTTCAGGGGCCTCTGAAGTGGTTAAGCCCCTTTCGAAAAAGCTGTGTGCTCAGTCTGCAGGTCTAGGACTTTGTACAGCCGAGTTTTAGTATTTAAGTGGAAACGGGCAGCATCGTTTCCTTACGTGCTGCGTTGCAACTTCATCCTCAGACTTAGGACGCGATCAAAGTCCTCAGCATCAGAGCAGGATCTAATGAGCAGACATTAGAGTTTTCCCTTTGGTCCTTTAAAAAAGGCTCTTTTATACTCTAAATATAACGTCTGCTAAAAAGAAACCTTTTTTTTTCCAAGGAAATACACACATTTTTTTTTAAAGACAAGCCTGTGCTGTGCCCGGTATTCTGTAAAATGTGCCCCTGTTATGGCTGGTGAGCAGGAGCACCTGGCAGCCCCAGTATCTATAGATGCTGTAGGTGTCAGGGCTGGGTTTCTACCTTTGCCATGAGGGTCATCTGAGTGCCACTTAAGGGCAAAAAATTGGAGTATTTCTTTTTTTTACTGCAGATTTTCCTTAGACTGCAATGATTCTCTAAACGTAGTCAAGTTATATCTATGTGTGTGTGTGTTCGTGTAACACAGACAGACTCAGGAGTGGTGTTGACATAAACTCTGTCCTGGAGGTTTGAAAGCTTCGGTGAAATCCAAGCATTTTGTAACCGTTCCTGTTTTGTGACAGTGAATCTGCTGCCTGAGACGTCACTAGAAAAAGTGAACCTGAAGCAGAGAGTGTTTGCAGAACTAGACCCACTCCAGCATCCCGTTTGTGGTGCTCAGGGCAGAACAATTCACTTCTCCTTCCCCGGGGTGAAGTAATTGCTGATGAGGCCAGTGGCCAGGTGGCAGGTTCTCCTTGCTCCCCACCACTCCATCCCTTCTCCCCAGTCCCCTTCCAGCACATCCTGGCTGCTCGGATGAAGATGAGTGAATCTCATCTTTGGCTTTTGCTTGCTGGCTTTCAGAACAGATTCAGCGTGCTAGCTTGTAAGAAAAACCTTTGTTGCTCTAACTGCAGAGGGGTTTTCTGGCCAAGGTCAGGTAAGGGGAGTGAAGTAAGCGGCTGAGTGTGGCCAGCTTAGAGACCTGTGTAAATTAAACTTGAAAAAACAACCCTTAAGATACTTTACAAGACCTTCTTGTTTTTCCCCTGAAGTGACCTGTGGGCAAATATTTAGTCTAGGCTTCAGAAGTACTCGCAAATTAGGAGCTGTCTTTTTTGACATTTTGAAAAGCCAAGACGCGAAAGTTAACGTAAAGACTTCGCAGTTCCTTCAGAGGTCTTGTTGCCGGTGGCACGGCAATGCTGATTTTAGTCCTTTTCTGGCTAAATGAAATTTGTTTCTCTCCTTCCTAGAAAGGGTTTCCAGCTACTGAGTAAACACAGGGAACAAGTAAGTTGTTTTCTTTCTACCTTGACTATTTTTGCAGACTGTATTGGTAGTTTAATGTCTAGAATGAGAAGAGCTGGTCACCGAAGGTGCCGACGTGTGCGTGCCCCCGCCTCTACCTTCCCCGTTCAGAAAGCAATGCACGTGTATAATCGTGGTGGAGAAACAGAACTCAGGAAACACTTATGACTAAGTGGAACGTAGCCGGAAGCACCCTCTCCGATGTCCCACCACCACGGGGGCTTTGCTGAACCGCCATCCCTGGGGGGCTTCCAGGTTTTGATCATAAGCAGAAGAGTTTTACAAGCCCTGCTGCATTCAAAATTCATAACGAGAGCAATGACAGATTCATCTCGAGAAATAAAAGGTAGTAGAAAGAGTAGGTTACTCCCAGTTGGCTGAGAACAGGTCTCTGTGGTTTGAGCTGTTGTAACCCTGGTCGCTTGTTGGTCAGCTTGCTGGAGACATTATGTGTCCATGTGCCACCGAAGGCTGTGGTGGCTGCAGCTGGGCCAGCACTTAACATGAGAGTGATCTGAGTTTACTCATCCAGATGAGAGCGGTTTCCATTTTTCAAATATTTCCCACGCTGAATTCTTTTACAGTATCTTTTAAAGCTGGAAAATACATCAAGTAGACCTTTCTAGATTTTGATCCACAAACCAACGGTCATTTCCAATGTAAGCGATGAGGATTCACCCTGTCCCAGTTATATTTGTACAGAGTAAGCCTCATTTAGCCAAGAAAATCCCTTATTGGTGTCAGTCGGGATTTTCTTTGAATAAAGAAGCTTTAATGCAAGAAAATGACTGCACGCCTCCTTTATTCCCAGCAGGATCCTCCACAGGTTTCTCTGCCTCGGCGCCACTTAAGCTGATAGGTACCGTTGCATCTCGGGAGCTCATCCCTGAATCACTAGGAATTTGGGGGTTTGAAGCTTTTTGCAATTCTTTGTTGTTTTCTCTGTACCAGCATCTTGTGGGAACTGGCGAGATCCCTTGCATGACATTTATTGGCCCGTCAGCTTTGCCGCCGAGGCTGAGGAGCGTATTGGCTGTGCTGTGCAACTCTGAAAGACTGGCTGGATCCTTCCCAGCTGTGATTCTCCAAGGTTTACTGAAAGAAGTGAGAAACTAAACGGTTTGGACCTGACAAGTGAGCGTATTTTAGGGTGGGAGGGAGGAGTTGTCGGAAAGTTTTCTTTTTACCGCTGCTTTTAATGGATGTATTGACTGTGGATCACATACTGAGCGAAATGTCACCTTTGTAATGTGGCCAGAGAGGTTGTGGACTGCACAGGGATGCATACCTGGCTGGCAAGACCTCAGATGAAAGGAGGGACCATCTGCCTGCAGGTTCTGGCTGCACTTCTCCATCCTTTCCCCGAATACCTTTTTCAGCCTGTATCGTTCGCATGTCCGAAGATGGGCTTGAATTCATCCTTTACCTTACACCTCCTCAAAACTCACGGGGTCCCAACTGTTCTTTAGCTTCAGTTTGGACAGGCCGGGCAAAGAAACGTTTCATTTAAATCTGCCCACCCTGGTGGAATAAAATAAACTACATATTTTAACCATATTTAAAAATAAATAAATAATCTGAAGTCATGTATTATACCAGAGACAGTATTGAAGTGGGGAAAGGAAAGGAAGAACGAGGAGTGTGAGAAGCACTTCACACTGATGTCATCCCAGAAAGTAATTTAATTTGCTGTCGTGAGTTTTAGCAGGATGGGGCTGGGTCAGTAGTATCGTGGAGAAGTCTCTAAAGAATGAAGGAGGGCGATGCTGTTGTTTCAGTAAGTGGCCCTTTCTCCTCCAAGTCTGCCCATTTCAGTATTATTTGAAATGGTAGAATTTTAGACAAGCCACAGCTTGACTGAAATAGAGATCAGAGTCCTCCTTTATCGTGCCCCATCTGGCCATCACAATTCTTCTGACTCTTTCCATGAACACGCAGTGGATCCTTCTGTCAGGAAGATCTTTTAGTCCAGGTAACTAAAGTCCATCAGCTTAAATTCTTTACGTTTAGCTGTTTCTTTCATTATTTTTTTTTTTTTTCCTGGCATGGGGAAGAGAGGAGATTAATTTAAACATCTGTATTAAATTCAATAAATTATAGATACTCGGAGTTTGGTGGCTGGGGATAACAACGTCATTGAAGCGTTCGAAAATCATTGCATTTGGTCCGGTTTATTTTTAGAATGGGAAGTGCCTGGGATGACTACCCAGGGACTATTGGTCCCAGTTACATCATCTCCTCCTTTAGCGAGTGTTCACACAATTATGGCTTTGGGAGGATGATATATAAGTCCTTTATGCTATAACGATGAAGAGAAGGTAGGTCCTAGCAGCAGTGTGCAGCTGGAGGCAAGCCAGGCACTGTACCTGTTTCTGTAGACTCATTTTTGTGGGTATTTTTGGTCATTATCGCTGGGAAAGATGGTGCTTTTGTACCCAGAGCAGAAGGTGATGGTGATGAAGCTGTATGTCACTGGTGGAATCTGGGCTGTTCCACCCACATGAAATTTAAGTGGTGATTATCCCTCTGTGGTGTTGGCTCATGAACGATCTCTTCACCAGTCAGAAAGAGTTTGAGAAGTTGGCTGAAGAGCACAGAGGAGAACACAACCCTGCCAGGGTGTGAAGTCGTGGTCCTACCGTGCTTGTTGTGGCAGGTGAGGAGTCGGAGATGCCTTTTACTAGATGTATTCCCAACCCTTTCAGTACAACTACACGTAATTCATTACTCACGAGAGAGAGAGAGAACATAAAAAACATTATAAAAATCCAGGCCAGCATAATTCGATCTTGGCAACAAATCGCTGGGTTGGGCTGCTTCCAAAATGGACAGACGAGTTAAATTGAGAAGAGGCAGCACTATGGTTATTAAAATAGCTTGAAATCATCCCCGCTCATTGACAGATCTCTGCAAGCTCTCACGAGGGCAGATTTGCTCATCCCAACACTGCTGCTTCTGCCTGCCCATGAGGAGAAACCAGAGCAGTCCTTCCACATCTTCTGGAGATGAGCCACTCACCAAACCAGCCGCCACTCCTGTCACAACCACGATTCATAGAATCCTAGAATGGTAGGGGTTGGAAGGGTCCTCTGGAGATCATTGAGTCCAACCCCCCTGCCAGAGCAGGATCACCCAGGGCATGTTGCACAGGAACGCATCCAGACAGGTTTGGAAAGTCTCCAGAGCAGGAGACTCCACAACCTCTCTGGGCAGCCTGGGCCAGGCTCTGTCACCCTCACAGTGAAGAAGTTCCTCCTCAGGTTGAGGTGGAACCTTCTACCCTTGAGTTCATACCCGTTATTCCTTGTCCTGTTGCTGGGTGCTACAGAAAAGAGACTGGCCCCTTCCGTTTGACACCCACCCTTCAGATATTTCTAGGCATGAATGAGGTCCCCTCTCAGCCTTCTCCTCTCAAGACAAAACAGCCCCAGTTCCCTCGGTCTTTCTTCACAGGGGAGATGCTCAAGGGGAGATTCCAGGCATTACCCCGCTGAGCTTTGCCAGATCCAAAGTGCTGGCTCTGCAGAGGGTGCAGTTGGTGTCCACCTGGCATGGTGCTCGGGTTTGGAAGAACAGGCAGAATTGAGAGAGTGGCATCTTTTTTATGATCCTGTCCTGCTTGGTGCTGGCAGGGAACAAAGGACATTTCTCTCTGCAGCCGGTCTACTGACCAGGGTGGGCTGTTCTTGCATCTCTGATGCTGCGAGCTGGCCTAGTTCGGGATCACATTTTATACGGGTTTTTGCCACAATGCCACAGGAGGGAGGATGGCGTTTGTCACTTCATCAACAGGAGAACTTCACCCTAAATAATGAAGTGCTTCACCGAAAGCTTTTGCGGTAGTTTTGATAATGTCACACCTCCTGACGTTTCGTTACGTTTCGGATGTGTAAACTTTGTCATAAAGCTTCTCTGCCCACTCCTGCTAGAACGTTTCTGTCAGATCAGCCCCGAGAGCAAGAGAATTAGTGCTGGGAGCAGCGATGCTCCTACACTCCCTGTGCTTCTCGGTTGCAGGGGGTTCTCAAGTTGCATTCTTGTCTGATGTAAAGGCCCTTGCAGCTGTTGAGGAGAAGTTTTCCCCTGGGGTGTTTCGAGCAGATCTCAGGAGTGGCTGGCTGAGCGCTGCCAGATGCTGAAGAGAATAGAGAGGCCGGTGTGACACAGCTTACCCGGCCTCCACCAGCATCTCGACATCTGCGTGATGCTCACTTTGAGGGAGATGTAGCTGTGCTCACCCCGGCCTCACAGGGATTCCCAGAGGGAAGGAGGAAAACCTCTTCATCCTGCCATCCCCGGCCAAAAGGGTGGTTTCCATTGGTGTAGAGAACCTGCAAAAGCCACACGTTTTTATGGGAATTCCCCCATATTTCAAGAAAAGTTCCAAGATTTGTGGGATTCCCCAGCTCACTCTTAGTCTATGACTTCAGTAGGAAGGTGGCTACTTATGTCATGAGATGACTTTATGTACTTTTTTACAAGATTTTGAAAGCCAATGTTCACGACGTTTCCAAGTTGCATCTGACCTAGAGTAAGGCCATGCTGACACCTCTGGTTCTTGAAGAGTGGACCTTTTTGGTTTCAGTGGCACCTCTGACTTACTGCAAGTCGAGATTGTTGCAAAACCAGTGTCTGCTTTAGGAAGAGGGAGGATTTCTCTGCAGTCAGTGTCACAAACTTTCTGCAGAAAATATCTGTGTTTCGGTGAAACCACTACGGAGGCAGGCGCCTGCGTGAAACGCTCCTACCTCCTGAGGGTTGGTCCCTGTAATTTTTCACTGAAGAGTTTTCTTGTAAGCGGTTGCTAGCAGGTTTCCTACTGAAGGTACCAGTTACACCAGTAGAGGTTTGCTTTCAGCTAAACTTGGTTGGAATGAGCTTTGTTCAGACCTGGGCATCATTCCCAACACGAGTGGTGCAGCAGGCGTGGTACACGTGCTGTGCACTGGTGGTTCCTCTTCGTGTTTCAGCTCCTTGGAATTTAGGTCTGTCTAGGAATACCTATAAATGGACACAATGGCAGGTGTAATGAGGGAGAGTCTGAAACTTAGGGCTGAAGGATACAGTGGTGATTCAACGTAACCTGAAAGGACACGAGAGTGAACTGTGCGTGGTGATGGGTTGGATGAGCCTGTTGTGTTCCTGTGGGGAACTGCTGTCGGTAAACAGCAGACTGAAACCTCACAAAGAAACGGGGCTGCTACTCAACCTCAGTTTCTTGGGCAGAACTCAAGTTATATTCATGAACCACTTTTCTTGGGATAGAGCTTTCAAAAAAGTTCTGTTTATTCCTGTTATGTGTCGGCTTTGTTTTTTTACAAGCCTTTAGTGCCTCGGCATCAGTAGATAGTGCTTTTGCCATGCAAATGGTAAATGCTAATGATTTTCAGAAGTTTATTAGCTCCTAAGCTGGCAAATGGGACTAAGAGTGTTAACTGACTGAGAAGACAGTTAATAGACTCAACTGTTGGAGGAACAGCTCCAACTTTTTACATTGCATCTCCATCCTCGGAGGTTTTCAAGACTCATCTGGACGAGTTCCTGAGCAGCCTGATGGAACTCTCCTTGTTATCAGAGGGAGAGAGACTGCTACAACTGGCCCAACTTCCACTGTTCTCGCCTGAGCTCAGCTGCACCAAGCTGGGAAGAATGGGGAGGGGAAGAAGTTACTCATCCCTCGCTGTAAAAAAGGAAAAATGCGTCAGGTCTCAGTTTATGAAGGGGACAGGAAGGCAACTTTGAGTGTAGAGGGGTTACCTGATTTCTTTTTTTTATTTTTTTATTTTTTTCCATAGCAGGAAAAACCCAAACTCTTGGAGCCGTTGGATTATGAAGCTGTTATCACAGAGATTGAAAAAAATATTGGGGATAACCAGTTTAAGGATCTGATACTGTTCCCCAACGATGACTTTTCGGTAAGTACCAGCCAAGTATATGTTACTCTTTCTCTTAGGCTCCTCTAATCATTTATTTATTTGATCTTCATTGCTAGAGGGAGAGCCAGAAGTAGCCTAAGGGCTCTCTTAAGATTTTCTTACTTTGTGTGTCCTTCCTTAACTTCCCCCCCACCACACTCACTCTGCTTTTTCTCTGACATTTGTATATGAGTGAATTTACTGTTCAGGGTCAGGTAACACTGTAAGTCCTGCTTCGGTCTATTTTGGGAACTCGGAAAATTTGTTATTCCGTAACATACAGTGGCCTGTTTGCTCAGCAGGGTGGTATTTTGGCCAGTGCTGCAATCTCTCCCTACTGTTATAGTCTAATCACACTTCTGTAACATACATCCAGTCTTTCTGATCCTGTTCTGTTTAATGTATTTGGCCACTGGAATCGAGCAGCCCACGATTCCCAGCCCTGCTCGAAGTCTGACCTTTCAGACAGCATCTGTGACATGTTTCCAAGCTGTGCCATTGCTGGCATTAAATTGTACCAAAAAAAAAGATAAATCCAGACTCGATTTTTGTTTGGTTTTGGGGGTTGTCTTAAACTCTTCTCCAGTGGGGCTTGAGATCCGGCATCCTGAGTGATGGGGGCTGCGGAGTGAGGCATCCCGTGGTGGGACGCCGGCAGGCAGCGGGTACCGCCACTCCTCGTGGCTTGTCCTGGCAAGCTGTGTGGAGAAAGGGAGAACTGGCAGCGGATGGGCCATCTCAGGGAGGCCGGGGCTACCTGCCAGGCCAGCGTGCGGCCGGGCCACTCAGCTGGCAGAGCGCCTGCGTCTTACAGCACCTTCTTCACAATCAACCCGTCTCTGTAGAAGATGTAGCTTGTGATGAGCCGGCGTTCTCTAATGGAAACACGTTTCAATTCATGACCGATTGGAGCTGCCATGTGAGGCCCTTTCCCATCAGCTCCTGGCATTGCTGCTGTCCTGAGGGGCCGGCTTAATCCAATCCACAGCTTTGTTTGACTAAATGGCTCTATTTCCTTGGTGGCATTAACCGAGTTAATGCGCTCATGGGATTGAAAGACATCTAAACAGAATAGATTTCCTCATCATGGTTAATTCCTTTATCCATTTTGCACATTTGTGAATATATGAAATTGAAATTTAGCGTTCTAAAGCTGACTAGACATAGCGCGTGCTGTCAGGAGGCCCTTGAGCCCTTTGATTTAGAGTAACCGGGTTCAAGTCAGCAGAGCAGACCCTCTCGGCAAAAGAAGAATCGCATCCCGCTGCTCAAGACCTCTGCCTGTCAAACCATATTTTTATATCCTTGTTTTCATCTCGTTCCGAGCGGTTGCTGCCTGGCTTTGATTAGTTACTTCTATTTTGTCACCTCTGTGTTATGCTTTGCAACCGTTCTCTGTAATTATTTAAATGAAAAAAGAAGAAGAAAAAGATGAAGAGAGCTGAGAGAGGCACTTGCGTAGTAGAGGTGGTAGAGAAGAGCAGAGGCAGTGGGAGGTGTGGTCTGAATCCTCACAGTAAACCTGCCTCTTTCCTTTGTTGCCTTCAGCTGAAGCCAGCTGTGGTCACAGGAGCCAGTGCCACCAGGCAGGGCTGCGGAGCTTTCCTAGCGGAGGGGTTGTTCAGCTGCAGAGCATCTATTCATAGCCCTGCTCCTTCCTGCTGAAATATCACCGGGGCAGCCCAGTGAAAGTCTGGGGCAGCCATTTGAGTAGAAAAAGATCCATGTCTGTCTGGAGTAGCAGGAGCTGGCACTGAGTGTTACTTAATGTGATAATGCCCCAGGAAATGGTGGATGCTCCTGTTTACCTCCTAATCATTACAGTTGCCTCAGACTTTGTGGCTCGGTGCTGATGCAGCCCCAGTCTGGGCCTGGGTATTGGCACAACCTATGGGCAAAAGTCTTTGCAGAGAGAAACCCCGCCGAAAGAATTAGCTGAGGTAGCGAGCATAAGAGAAAATTCTGCTTTTAATAATGATTTCCCATTTCTGGATCTACAGTGTGCACCCTGTGCATCAGACATGGCTCAGTTTTCAGCACAGCTGCTGTACTGCTGGGACTTTTTGTCTCAGCGTTGCTTTCTCTCTTTCAATGCAAGAACAGTTACTCTCGCAGGACTTTAGCTGCTCATTTCCAGCATCTTAGGAGAAGTCTGTGGAAGGGTAAAGAATTCTCGGTATCAATCTCAACCCTCCCAGTGCCTTGCTTGCTAACTCTCCTCCTGCTTGCCCAAAGTCCAGTCTCCCTTTGACAAAAAACCCAGCAGCTCAGCTGCATTTTTTTACCTGCTCCCGCATCCCGTGAACAAATGGCCCTTCTGTTGCTGTGCTCTGAAACAACGGCCGGGGAAATTTCGGTGGCCACACAGCAACTGTGTGGAGGAAGGATCTGCAGAGCTTCACTGGAGCTCCCTGTCACGTGGATATGACCTTGCACTCTGCTTCTTGGTGGTAGTAAGTGAGAGCTGCTGGGCTTCCTGTTGTGCTCATAACCCCTGGCAGTCTATTTTCAGAGCTCTCCAGGATCTCAAGTCTTGCGTAGAGTCGAGTGGCAGCAGACTTAGCGCCCTTTGCTTGTGTGGAGGTTTAGTAACTAAATATACGTTAACAATACGTTGGTAAATATAAGTTGTCATTAGAAGGTAGCTGAAGTATTCAGTGAGGTACTTCAGTTTGATAGGGTGTAAAAGGGTGAAATTCTCTGGGTGGTGAAAATTTGCTCCTCCTTCTCTCTCCACATAGTATTTTTCTCAATCTCTGTTTGAAAAGTGGGACTCGGGCTAATTGTATAGAGCTAATTTGTATAGATAGGGTTGAATGTCTGATTTGCACCTGCAACAGAAGTGATAATTCATTGCTGAAATGCAGGGCAGGTGTAGGATGACAAAGATACCCTGTGTAACACAAAACTTATTGAAGATCAGTCCCACGTGTGCTCCTGGCTCTTCTGGGCTCTTGAAAGCCCACCCAGGTGCCACCAGCAATAGTAGAGGCCTTAGAAGAGGGGCTGGGTCGTGCAGTGCTGACATTCTCCATCACTCCAGTTACTCTGTGACTCTTTCAAGGCTTCATTTTTTTGAGCTATGGACAAGGAAGAGATGAAATCTCCCTGGTTTTCAGATACTGTGCAGGAATGAAAGTTGTTCTTTTGGATGCAGAAGCTCACAGCAGAACCAGATGCATCCTTAAGGGGAGAGGGCAAGAGCAGGCAATGATGCTACCTCTTCGTGTGAAGCAGAGCACGGGGCAGCTCTAAGCATAGGACTTGGAGCCTCCTCAGACATAACCCTGTCAACCCCACTGTTATTTCTAACAAGAGTTACAGTGGTGAGATCACAGGTTATTTTCAGTAGCGCATGACTTGTCTCCCACCTTGCCATGTGATAGGCAGTATCTGCTCATCCTTAGAGGAGCAGAAATTGGGTCCGTTCCTCTCGTGATGAGTGGGATGTAGGTGCCCTTGACGGTCAAGGAAAGAGGAGCAGGAAAGCAAGAGGTACCCAGCCTTAGCAGGATGCTCTCCAGCCGTTAAAATCAAGGGAGCTAATGCCCCCGAAAAGCCAGCACCACGTGGACCAAGCACAACCTCTCCCACCAGCCATGATTTGGTGGGTGTTGGGGCAAAACCCTTCCTTGAAAGGTGCTCGGTGCTGCCTTTCCTTGTGCTTTGCCCCTCCTCGGTGTGGGCTGTGCTGGGACAGCAGCCCGTTGGGAGCCCTGTACAGCAACAGCATTTGCACAGCAAAGCTGCACCTTCTGCTTTTTCATTTGAAGGACTAACTCCTTACAGGTGTTCAGTAGTGTTAAATAAACCTGTTTTCTTGGATGAAAATGGGGCTGAGCGGCTTTTCTGTAGAGGCTGAATTTGCACATGAACACAGGAACATCTCTGCCCACGTGTGGTTAGCCCTCTTAGAAGGAAGGGCTGCCTTTTCAGGAAGTAAATATCGTTTCTGATGCATCCGTCTGAAGATTTAACCACTGGTAACATGCTCAGACTAAAAGCCATTAGAAGAGATTTGGGGTGAAAAAAACATTTGAAATGGCTAATGGAGCTTGAACTCTGTTTTCAAACCCTAAACTCATCCTGTCAGTGAGAAGTAGACACAGTCTGAAAAAGCTACTCCTAATCAGTCGTGAATAAGGAGCAATATTAACCCGGGAAAGTGGATGAAGTGAGAGAGGGAGCTTAATTAAATTGCACCTTGTAATTCATTAAACGCATGGGGCCAACGGTTTAGGCAAATGAGACGGCCTGGCTGAATGCCAGAAGTCCTTGTCAAATACAGGATATTTCTACAAAATAGATTACAAAAATAATTGGGAAGGATTGTGGATTTTCATGTTTTAGGCTGATACCTGCACCGCAGGTGCACTGCTCGCAGTTCACGGGCAGAAGTTAGAAGGTCGTTGGCCTCTGGTTTGCCCAGGCAATTACCAATTGCCCCAACCTTACAAAATTAGGTTGCATTCAAATGTTGAATTCCTTAAATTTCTCAATTCACAAATGCTGAACTCTACAAATCCCAAGTTTACAAATGCTGAATTCTGTGAATTTTCCCATTCTCAAAGGCTGAGCTCTGTAAATTGGCAACTGCTGAATGCTGTAAATAAAATCCCTTTTTTTTTTGAGTGACCCTTTCAGAAGCACATAGTCTGTTGTTGAAATTTAGTTGCTTTCCAAACAGAACAGGTTCTGGTGAACACACTCTGAGCCTGATCAGCCTTTAAGAGCGTTTAGCGTTGGAAGCCATCACCCATGAACAGGAAGTGTTTTTGTGGCCAGGCTTCTGCAGCGTGGTGGTTGAACAGAACTAATTCTCAGAAGGGAAGTGCTTTGTAGTTTTTAAAACGGGTTTAAATATAACAAACCCCAAGTTTTTCCACGTCCCAGTTGTATGTCAGTAAGGCTGTGACATTGTTTGGCGCGGTGTGCAAAGGCGACGAGCGCAGCGTTACCCCGTTGCGTGGTTTTGCACGGCTGTGTTCCTTTCCTTCAAGTGCAGTCTTGTTGAGAAGGAAAGCGAGTTACGTGTTGTGTTCAGCTGCAGGCTTCTCCGTGAGCTGCGTAAGGGAAAGGAGGCACAATGACCCCGTCAAGGCAAATCTGAGCTTTCTTGGTCAGTCTGTTGATATCAGTTGAGAAGAAGTGTTGGGTTAGGTAAAAAATGTGACTTACTGTATGTCTTTGAAAGTAATAATACTGGAAACTATTTCCTGTGTAATACACGTGACAGGTTAAGTTTTGTTATGGGCAAGCAGATGATGTTGTTGGTCTCTCTACAGTTTAGTCACCATCCCAACGGGGTCGGCACGAGGTAGAGGGTGCATCACACATCACTTATCTTGTGGCCTCCCACTCTGCCTTGGTCTGGAAACAGCACCTGATCTTCAGCACTGGTGATACCATGGAACATGGTGTGTGTGCTCTGGGGCTGCTGCTGCAGCTGGCTGACAGGAGAGCTCCATGTGATGGACCTCAGGGGCACACGTGGGCTTTCAGATGCACTCAGGGGTTGCATCTCCTCGGGCCCACTTGAAAAAGGGCACTTAAAACGTCACATACGTGTGAAGTAAAAATAAAAAAGCACATTCCAGAGACTGTGGGTGCTGCTGGGAAGTCCCTGAGCAACCCAGGATTCAGACATCTTCACTGTTACTAAACGTGGCCCGAGAAGTCATACTTCTTCGTCTGCTGTGTCTTTTCCTCACAGGCTACACGACTCTAAATCTTGAGGCAGGCTCTGGCAATGCAGCTGGGTACAGCCCAGGAACCCACGTTTAAGAAACTGCATTTAGTTTTTCAGAACAACAGAGTGGGGTTGGGTTTTTTTTTCACACTACAGGGCACCGTTGTGATCTGTGGAAGCCAAAGCATTTTGTATCCTGAGCTATCCAGATGAAAGAGAAAAAGTTTGGGGAATCCCATGACATTTGCTTCTGCCCGAGTGAGACGCGCCTTTCTCTCAGAATTACTCACACGGATTGTGAGCGGGGGGAGTCAGCGCGGTCCGGGGAGGCTGTAAGGAAAGATCCGGTCAGCGATATCCAGGCAATGGTCACGTCGGGTCTGGGCACTTCATTGTGTAGAGAAAAAGCATCACTTTTTAGTCTGAGGTGGGGGACTGGGAGGAGATCCTCCCGGGGCTGCTTCGTGGTTTTGGTAGCTGGTGGTTGTTCGTACTAAGCCAGTCATACGGCAGAGACCTTCCTCCAGAAATCATGTGCCTTTCTGGAATGGAAGAGAAAATGAGCTTGGGAGATCAGCTTCATGTTGGGTTCCGTCCTTCTCTGTCTTGAGCAGGAGGAGTTAGTCCACTGTAACTCAGAGCATGATCTGCTCTGCTGGGAGTTGGTTTTGTTTTCCCCTCTTACAGCAGAGAAGATCAGTGAGTGAGAACTGTGGATTAATTCAAAATCACAGAATGTTAGGGGCTGGAAGGGACCTCTGGAGATCACAGAGTCCAACCCCCCTGTCAGAGCAGGATCACCCAGGGCATGTCACTCAGGAACACATCCAGATGGGTTTTGAAAGTCTCCAGAGAGGAGACTCCACAACCTCTCTGGGCAGCCTGGGCCAGGCTCTGTCACCCTCACAGCAAAGAAGTCCCTCCTTATGTTGAGGTGGAACATTCTACACTCAAGTTCATACCCATTGTTCCTTGTCCTACTGCTGGGCACCCCAGAAAAGAGACTGACCCCTTCCATTTGACACCCACCCGTCAG
>JAAGNO010007840.1:19862-30740 GCA_033439905.1 Ceryle rudis | reverse complement strand
ATTCATCAGCTCCCCTCTCAGGCTTCTCTTCTCCAGGCTCAACAGCCCCAGGGCTCTCAGCCTTTCCTCACCAGAGATGTTCCAGTTCCTTCAGCAGCTTTGTAGCCTCTGTTGGACTCTCTCCAGTATTTCCCTGTCTCCTTGAACTGGGGAGCCCAGAAAATGACCCACAAGTTCTTCACTCCACCTACTGTAATCTGCTCTACGTGCCAAATACCTTACCACTGGTGACCCACCTCCGATACCTTGCTCTGAAAGCATCCTTCTAAAAGGATGTATTTTTTCATCTCACTGACTTAAAATCCTGTCTCTGTCTTCTCTTCTCCAGGCTAAACAGCCCCAGGGGTCTCAGCCTTTCCTCATAACAGAGATGTTCCAATCCCCTCCTCATCTTTGTAGCTCTCCATCAAATTCGAGCCAGGACGATCATGATACTGGATGACAAAGGCTGTTATGTGCACATAACATGGGAACGGGTGCTCCAGGCTTGGGCTGGGTGGGAACTAGGACTAAATAAACATATTTTATTGCAGAGATTGATAAAGTGATCTTTGTGGGCCCTTTAGATGCTGTGTCCAGAAGGGTTTGTGCTATAGGTCTGCCCTCGGATCCTCCGTCTCGCTTGTACGTCGGTGCTTCTATGAGCAGTAGTGGAAAAACCCATTAAGACCAGTTCTGCTAATGGGAGATTATAAACATACCTGATTGTTTTAGGGAATTAATGCATTTAGTGCTCCAGAAAAATGTGTGCACCACAGTGCTTTCTCCATTTAACCTTCAGCATCTTTGCCCTTATGAAATATGCATTTGACGGACGCGGTTGCATTACTTGGCACAGCAGCACGTTGTAGCTGCTGACAGATGTCCTCTTCTGGAGAGGATGTTTCAGTATGGTGCTTAGTATGATTTCCTTTCGTGAGGTGATGCTCCAGGGATGTTCTGGTGTCTCACATCCTCCTTTTTTTCCCCTTGCATAGAGCATTAAGAGATCTTGTTTTGCCTCGTGTCAGAACATCGCCCTCAGGAATGGTTTGGGTGCAGCTCTGGTTGGTGTTTCAGAAGCACAGTTGCAGCAGGAAGGTCTATATTAAGTTGCCATGGCTTTTGAGCTTAAGACACCTTCAACAGAACTGGTTTGGAGTTCTTGTTTCGTACCATTTCCAGCCTCTTCAGCATCTTCATGAGCTTGATGACGTCCACAGCAACGTGACCAAACTGTTTAGCAATTCCTTTAGTTTTTTTCTGAGTGTGTTCCTCCTTTGAGGTTTTTTCCCTTCTCTCTACCCCTTAAATTCCTCTCTGTGAGCTCTCACTACCGCTTCTTACGCTGGTTTTTGTGCTGGTGCGTTTATGCTTCTTGAGCAAGTGGAGGGGTAGAGGAAGAACAGGGGTTGCTTCGTGTGTGCTGTGGTGACAGTGTGTCTGGGAACAGAAACAGTCATTAGCAAAGCTTTCTTTGTCAGTTATGGAAAACCTGGAACATTGAAGCATAGACTGGATCAGGTTGGAAGGGACCTTTCAAGGTCATCGAGTCCAACCCCCCTGCAGGGAGCAGGGCCATCTGCAACCAGAGCAGGGTGCTCAGAGCCCCGGCCAACCTCCCCTGGGATGGTGCCAGGGATGGGGCAGCCACCACCTCTCTGGGCAACCTGGGCCAGGCTCTCCCCAGCCTTTTGGGTGGTGTTGTGTGGGTTCGGATGCTGCCTTTGAGTAGCATCAAGGGCATTACAGCTGGGGTTTTGTTCTGGGTTTTTTTTCAGTAGCTGACTATTCCTGTTACTGGCAGATCCTCCAGCAGACGTGCGCTTTGGTGTTACCTGTCCACGTGTGGCCAGAGAGCATCGCTCAGTCTGCACGCACATCACCCCAGCATAGCTCCAAATAATGAATAAGCCAACAGGGTTTTTGTCTAGAAATGTGAAGGCTTGAATGGTGGTTTTCTGTAAAAGCTGGGATCTGGCTTCAGATTTCTGGTTTAGGCTTCTTCTGGGTGGGAGGGAGCGCACGTGTAAGAATTTTTTAACAGCAGCCCTTGGTTGCATTGGAAAACCTCCAGTGGGCTTCCATCAGTTTTACAGATGTCAATAGATTGCAACTGTTGCTTTTTTTTCAAAAGATTGATCCATTGTTTACGTTAAATAAACACCCAAACCAGAACAAACTAACAGGCTGAAGCGCTCCGGTGTGCGCTTGGTCCTCCCAGCTCTACCCAGCTGCTGACTTGGGCTGTGGTGGGGGACACACGACATGAGAACACCAGCCTTGAACTGGGGAGAGGGAAGAGGAGGTGGCTATTGCTCATCACTCGGATCTTCCCGGTCTGTCACTTGGGTGTGAATCAGCAGAAAAAGTGTCAAAGTTACCACGTTTGGTTTTGTCTCTTTTTACTTAGTGACAGGTAACCTTACGTGCTGGTGTGGGCTAGACGTCGCTGAGCTGGGGAAGGAGACTAGCTTAGGAGCGTGTGGTTTCTCAGCTTCTGTGGGGATTTGCTTCCCCAGGTGGTAGAGCTGCTCTGTTCCTGTTGTCAGGCTGGGTTGGTGGAAGTAAGTTCTGGAAAAGTTGGTCTTCCTGGTAAATGGTGGTATTTAGCATGACGAGTCTGGTAGATGTTCCTATAATAACCGAAGATTGACAGGATGAGGTTTGTCATCTTCAGGAACTGGAAAACAGTGTTGGTATTTCTCAGGTCACAGAAAAAAATCCACCCCCCCCCTTTTTTTTTTTCTTTTTCTTTTCTCCATTTGAATTTTTATCATTTGTTAATGAAGGTTCAATTCTGCAATATGTGAAGTACTCTCAGCCTAAGTACAGTTACTTATGTGCTTAAAATTAAGCAAGTGCTTACATGCTTTTGGTTTTTCCATGTTCAGTTTTGGTTCTGAGTCCACAGTGTGGAGACCTTTAGATGGCACCACATCAAAAAGACATCCGTGTCTTTTAAAAATTACTCGAAGGCTGTGCTTGTCATATTGAATACTAAAAAATGCCTCAAAATATCAAAGAAATGTAGAAGCTTTAAGCTGAATATTCTGATGTTCTTCTGGGTTAGAAAAAGCTATTAAACGAGTCCCTTCTCATGCCTTTGATAACCTTAAATAGGATGACTCTTTGGAGATTGTCGGGGGGTTGTTGCCTGGTGAAAGAGCAGTGAAGAGAATGAGGACTTCATCATTTGTATAGAACTGTTGCAACTTCATAGTGTTGGAAAAAATAAAATAAAATATATGGGGGTTAAGAAAAGAAGCTGTATTTTGAAACTAGCGATCGGATTAAAACTAGAGATGGGTCGATTCGGATTGGAAGTTAGGAAGAAGTTCTTCCCCACGAGGGTGGTGAGAGACTGAAGAGGTTGCCCAGAGAGGTGGTGGAAGCCCCAGCCCTGGCAGTTTTTAAGGCCAAGCTGGATGGGGCTCTGAGCAACCTGCTGTAGTGGGAGGTGTCCCTGCCCGTAGCAGGGGGGCTGGAACCAGATGATCTTGAAGGTCCCTTCCAACCCTGACGATTCTATGATTCTGTAATTTTTCAGGCAGGTAATAGATTTACCTGGGTGAGTGGGTGTACTGAAGATGCCAGGGGAGCTCGGGATGGTTGCCTCCCTGACATAGCAGATACACAATTATTTTATTAAAAAAAATAATAATTACAGGCATTTTTCCTCCCCTCCCAGCAGTGAATGTAGACCAGAGAAGCTTCCATCTCATTCCTTTGAAATCGATCATGAAGATGTGGATAAGGATGAAGTATGTATCTTGTTTTGGGTCGGGTTTTTTTTTCCCCCGGGGATGATTTATTTATTCCTATAATACCAAGCAGAGGATGATAATGGAGGCTCATCATCTCCTATGAAATATTTCATATTTTATATGAAGTTAGTGGGACAGCACTGTCTCCGGAGTCATCATGTGCCCAGCAGGCCTCTCAATAACATCTTATTTTAAAGGGAATGAAAAGATGGTTCTTTGTTGTTATTCACACACGATGCTTTTCTTTTGTCTTAAAGTTCAGGAGGCAAATCCGTGCAATATTCACCGTGTCTTTCCTACAGGATACAACATCCCACTCGTCTTCAAAAGGTGGTGGAGGAGGAGGAGGATTAGGAGCAGGAGTTTACAAGTCCGGGTGGCTTTACAAAGGGAATTTCAACAGCACTGTAAACAACAGCATTACCGTGCGGGTAAGGCCTCACGTTGAGGGTTGGAAACGGCCTCAAGTTGCATGAGGGAAGGTTTAGATTGGATGTTAGAAAGAAATTCTTTACTGAGAGAGTGGTTGGGCAATGGGACAGGCTGCCCAGGGAGAGGTGGTGGAGTCACCACCCCTGGAGGGGTTTAAGAAACGAGTAGCTCTAGCACTTGAGGCTGTGGGCTGGTGGTTAGGGAGACGTTGGGATGAAGGTTGAGCTTGATGATCCTAGAGGTGCTTTCCAACCATCATAATTCTGTGATTCTAAGGGACAGCACTAGGCTGTGTGCACCCCGCTTGGCTTGGCACCTCCCCCCCCAAGGCCACCCTGCTTTGCCGTTGTCATTTAGCTCTTTGTCTCTCAGGTTTGATTACGTTCCTTAGTCAATTCATAATCCAGTTGTTCGTGCAGCTGGGAGTTGCCTGCTCTTTGAGCCCTGTGAAGAAAGTATGGGTGAAACCAACCTGCAGTACAACAGTTATCATCCTTTCCTTCTTTTTTTTCCCCCCAACTTCAGTCATTCAAGAAGCGCTACTTCCAGCTGACACAGTTGTCGGATAACTCATATATCATGAATTTTTATAAAGATGAAAAAATATCAAAGGAACCAAAAGGCTGTATTTTCTTGGATTCTTGCACGGGAGTCGTACAGGTGAGTTTGAGTCTATTTCATTGTATTCTTTGGGTGTCAGGTATGTTTAAAAAGGCATGTCAAGCACCACAGGCATCAATGGAACAGTCTAATGAGAGGAAAACACCGTTAGTTTTGCTCTCCCAATGGATGCAAGCGCTCAGACTGACAGGTTACAAACCCCACAGTTGACTTATGGTAGCAGATCATATCTACGCTCTTTGCCCATGGCACACAGGAGAAAAAAAAATACCCTACGTTGTTCCTTTTCACTGAAATTATGTGCTTAGCTGCCGGATTTTACCTCGTGCATACTTAAAGAGACTCAGGTTGCAACGCATCGGCTGTTGGGCAAGTGGTAAATTAATCCTGTATCCTGAGCCACCTTAAAGATCATCACTTTTTGGAGGTGAGAGAGAGATTCTTAACGGCAGCAGGTAGGACAGAGACTTACTGGTTATTGTGGCTTGGAAAAACAAATAGCCAGAAATGTCTGACACCACCTCTTTTTTTTTTTTCCCCCCTCCTAAGACTGAGTTCTTAGCTTCCCCCCCGCCCCCTTGCTCTGCCGTTACTCCTATGACCGTATTTATATTTTTTTCTTTTCTTTTTGTCTTTGTTCTCCACTCTAAACAAGATGTTTTCTTGGGTAGTATGTCACTGTGGTTGCTCTAGCCTCATGTGTCACTAAGTAAGGCAATTCCTTTTTATTTTATCTATAACTTATTCTTTACCACTTAACCAGTTCATGCTGGTGACAGCACTAGTGCAGATTGAATGCTGTCCCAGAGGGTCCCTGTTCTGCTGTGGTGTTTCTGACGACACTCCACGATGGCAGAAGCTTGTTGACCGCAAGGTTTTTGACGAACCACTGACAGAAAAGCTCAGGAAAGCTTCAAAATCCTCTTCCTGAACTTTGACAGCTGCCTTCTAAATCTACAGTGTGCCTGCAAGTTATCCCAAGCTGCCTGAACTGTATGTTCTCCTCTCACCTACCCCCAGACAGTAGCTTGGGTGATTGTTCTTTGACATTTAGAACGGGAAGCACAAATTTATGAGCTATTTTCACTAGTGAGAAGTGAGAGCCTTAGCTGAGGCTCCATAGGGTGAGTATCATCAGCTGTCAGAGCCTGTGATGAACTTAAAATCATCAGGCTGAATAAGTAAACCTGGCTTAAAGTGGCCAGAGACAGGGAGACCATAGAACTTGGGGAAAGAGTTGGGCAAAACTGAAAATTTAGAGGAAAACTGTGGCGTAAAAGTTCTGATTTAATGAATTTTAATACCATTAGAGGTCATTTAACTGTCTCTGAGTGAGTTTGTGCTCCTGTGTTGATAGAGCTTGAGCATCTAAATCATAGTAAACATCCTGCAGAAACCATCTCCAGATAAAATACAAAATTCTTCCAAAACAATTCTGTTATTTTGGAAGAATGACCCTGCAGGCATTAGACTGAGCCTGATGTTTCATTTATAGCTCAGCCATAGTTACTTTTGGAATCTTGTATGATTTCCCTCTGGAAGAAATTTTAAACTTTGAAATTAACTGTTGAAGAGTACAAGTCAACCTCAAGGCCTTCGTGCTGTATGGAAGGACTTGCAGAGAACCAAACTGAGAAATGGTACCTTTTTTTTTGTTTTGTTTTTCATTATTTTATTTTCCTCTGTTAACTGATCAGGGAGAAAATAATTGGCTTTACATTTCAAACAAAGACTTTGCTGTAGATCTCATCTGCTTGCCAGCAGGTTGAAGTGCAGATGGAAAAGTGGGTATTGAAGTTTTCCTGCCCTAATGTTCTTAAGATTGAGCATGCAAGATGTATTGCTCTATTACATGATGTCTCGTAGCGTTACGGTACCTGATTTACAGATCTTGGCCGTGTCTGTAGGGGGAAGTAGATAATATAGACAAGAACTGCATTCCTCTTAATGCTCTTTGTACTTTCTGAAGATAAATTGAAACCTAGCATTTTTCTGTACAGATGGTGCATAAATTGCTATACATTATCCACTTAGACAAATAAGCTGTCTTTGTGACTGGCCACTACTGAAGATTCTTGGCATAGTTTTGTTCAGCTTGTAGCTCTTGGTCGAGTTCTGATACCAGTAAAACCAGGTTTCAGTGAAATTTTAGTCCTTGCTTAACATAAATCTGAATGCACGTGGCGATCGGAGGATTAGTGTGATTTCAGGATCGAGAAGAATACTGGACACCCGAGAACCAGTTGCTACAAAACCCAACCTTATTCTTACCCTATTTTGGGTGAAGTAAAATTTATATCCCTGAAGAGATGTTCGCTTCGGTAAAGTACTTGAGAGGAAAACTATTTCCTTCCAAGAAAACTTCCAGTAGCAGAACTAAGAAATAACACACGCGCACAAACACACGATCTCGAGTCAGCGTGAAAAGCCAAGATTTGACTGACTGTGACCTGAGCAGCTCCAGAAGAAGCTGTTCAGCTTTAACTGATTCCTGAGCTGGGTCATGACATGTATTATAAGGACTGGAGCAAATGATTAACAACAGATTGGGTAGGAATCTTCTAAATCATCTCCGCTGCTGGAAAAACAGTGTTCATGGAACTTTATTCTCAGTGTTTTGGGTTCTCGGTCTCCTCCTCTGCTAATCAGAATCACATTTTGCCTCGCTTCCTCTTAAACAAAAATCTATCACTATCATCTCACCATCTGGCTTAGAACCTCTTCTTAATAACTTGCTGATATAGGACCATACTGAGAAGTATTGTCTGTGGAACTAGAGGGTTCCATTGTTGTGTTATTTGAGACTGTTAACGAATTAAAACTGAGTGAAATGGCCAGTTACGGGGTGGGTGGGCTGGTTTCCATTTGTCAGCCTCACTGACACGTCGTGTTAGATGTGTCGACAAAGTAATGGCAAGTGTCTGGAGTATGGAAACCCAAATGGTGGCAGTGGTTCTAAAGGTTTGATGAAGTAATAGGGGGTAGGGCAACGTCGGTGTTCTTCCAGATTTAAGCAAGGAGAGACCTTGCAAGGAGGATGCGACTGCTTCCGTAACACTTAAGAGATAAAAGCCTCACTAATTTGAGAAATTTAAGAAATGAAGCACATTTTATTAGATCGCATCACTTGGTTTTAAATTTATTGAGCTGCTTCAGTACCTAAGCACCTGGAAATTCTGGTGGAAAGTGATGGATTAACCATCTATTGCAGGTAACTCCTGGTGATGCAGAACACATCTCAGAACTCAATCTGGTGCCCGTACGCGGGGCGTTGGTTCTTGCTCTCTGCATCGCCATGACTGACCCATGCCTCACCTTGTGCCTCCTGCAAGGATTGTTGAAATGACCTTAGTTATTTTTAAAACCCTTCTAACACAAGGGTAGCAGTGGGAGGTACCTGTTGTCGTCATTTCATGTGCAGGAATTTGTCCTATTACAGTCTTCTGGAGAGACTTACTGGCAGATCTCTGTTCCAAATTTAGACTCTCATCATCCAGAGGCTCTTTCAGGAAAATGTAAAAAGAATAAAATGATGTAGAAATGTTCTTGCCCTAACCACAATATTTCTAACTTCAGTAGATGCTCAGGAGTTGTTCCCTGTATGTGGCTTGTTAGCAGCATCTGTAAGATCTCGCAACAGAAGATTCTATAGTTCTCAGTTAGCTTTGACCTATTCAGGTCCAACCTCAGCCATCGGAGATTTGATCTCGTGCTGACTTGACTTGTTTGCTTGTTTGAACTCCGTGACCTCAGTTCTGTTCCCACTGAACAAATGCTCAGATGACTTAGCACCACTTAGAATTTTTTCCAAGTGTCTTGTGTGCTGGTGAAGGTGTTGGAGGCTCAGGCTTTAGAGGTATTCTGTCCAGACAGCTACAGCTCGTGTAGCAATGCTGTATTTTTGCCATCAGAGATCTTTCATTATCCTGCTCGGGTGACATTCACTGCTGTAGTTTGAAGTATTATTGCCCATCGTCTTAGATTCTGTGGCTGAATAGAAGACATGTATTTGGCCACAGAAGATCTTGGATGCACAAAGACCCTGCAATAAATTGCCAGAAATTTGCATTAATATCCCACTACTTGGATTTTTCTTTAAAGCCACTGAATTTTGCTTGAATGCTACTTTTAAGCATATACAGGTCCATCTTATGGACGCCTTTTTCGGCACACTGTTATCGTTAGGTTTTTTAATCATTATTTTTTTCTCTTCCTTTTTTTTTTTCCAACAGAACAACAGGCTTAGGAAACATGCCTTTGAATTGAAAATGAATGACCTCACATACTTTGTGCTGGCAGCTGAAAATGAGCAGGATATGGATGACTGGATTTTTACTCTCAACAAAATCCTGCAAATAAATCCAGAGGGAACCATTCAGGAGAGGAAAAGTGCAGATCTCACCGATCTGAAACTCGGTAAGAGCCGATAGTCTTTTGCGTTGTTGTTTTTTGGTAGTTTGTTTTGGGTTTTTTTTTTTTTTAATCAAATGCAGAAATAAATAAATAAATAAATAAAAGAATTGAGCCTTCAGACATAACTATCGAATCATTTTAACTGCCTGAGTCTGTAATGGATTCTGCGCCAATTGATTTCCGAGGAAGCAGCACCAGTCTCTTGGCAATCCCTGAACCGTGTCAGATGACTCTCCACAGATCATTTTCCAAAGGCTGGGGGGGGGAGGTAAAGCTGCTCCCCGCAAAGTCAGCAGGGGCAACGTGGCTCTGCTTTGCAGATGCAGCTCTTTCTCAGACAGAGTCCTCTCTGTCAGTGATCTTGCTCGTGCTTTGTGTTTTACTGCCCAGAGAGTCTGAAGGTTTTAAAGGGTTTTGTGCTGCAGCAAGGTTAGATCAGTTCTTTTGCCAGCGTTTTGTTTTCTTTAAAAATTTGGAGCTAATGAATAAAAAAAAATAAAATCCAGGCTGTGGTACATTTGCTCTTTCCCTGGAAGCCGACAGCCTTTTCATTTCTTGCTTTTGTGAGTCTGCGTATTTCACTGTGGAAGAAAGAATTGGATGCCCTGTTACACTCCACTCTTCTCGTGGCAGTAACTCAGTCCTCCACCTAATAAATCCATGTTGGGTTTGGATGAACCCCAGCTGAAATTCTAAGACCAGAAATGCTCGAAACGTTCATATGGATTTGAGCTGCTTGTGCTCTGAGCTGAATCAAAGCTTTCAGTCTGCATGCAGCTGAGGTCTGGGGGGGTTCATTGCTAACTGAAGGCTTTAGCTGGTGTTTGTAACAGATTCTGATTTTGGAGGGACAGGATGCTCTTCGTATAGACAAAGATGTTTTTAGAATTTAGAGGCACGAGAGAGAAAGAGGCTTTAGAATCAGAGAAGTACTTTAGACAATCTCACCCGTAAGGGCTATTAGTGAAACAGGAAGAAATATGTGCATAAAAGGTCAAAGACATAAAGCTAAGAGAAAACAGAAGTTTCTACTGGTAAAAACCCCGATAACAAGCACCAGGAATGTGCTATGGAGTTAACTTGTCAAAAGGCATGAAGCTTTCTTGGCAGAAGAGCCCTAAATGGCTGTGATGACTTAGCTCACATTGGGCTGCATTACCTTGTGAAAGCGGAACGGTCCCCGGGGAGCTGAGTAGAGCAGAGGGGTTGCTGTTGAGTGCTGCTCTCTGGATCCAGAGATGTGCAGCTCAGGGAGTCCAGGCTGCATCCCTCCCCATCCCAAACTGCAGGTAAGGTCCTGCCTCCCTCACCAAAGGCTCCCTTACTGGGAGTCCAAGATCTTTCGTTTGACATAAAGCCCCGGTGTTGCCTCGCACGGGACTGAGTGAGCAAAGGAAGGGTCTTTGTCGTGGGCTTATTTGTCACAGGTGAATGTGTCAGGTGCTTCACTGAGCAGAGTCAGACCTCCTGTTTGAAAGCTTACATCTAGAGCGAGTTACAGTAAGCACCAGGGGGAGAGGAGATTGAGGACAGAGGTTTGCATTAGATGCATTGCATCTCTTCCATTTGGTAGGCTGATGATCATAGAATCCTAGAATGGTGGGGGTTGGAAGGGACCTCTGGAGATCAGCGAGTCCAGCCCCCCCTGCCAGGGCAGGATCCCCCA
>JAAGNO010007840.1:0-19781 GCA_033439905.1 Ceryle rudis | reverse complement strand
ACAGTGAAGAAGTTTCTCCTCATGTTGAGGTGGAACTTCCTGTGTTTCCCCTTGCTACCATCACCTCTCGTCCTGTCTCAGGGCACCACTGACAAGAGCCTGGCCCCTTCTGCTTGACCCCCACTGCAGTGATTTGTAACCATTAATATGATATTAATATATTAATAATAAATGATGCTAAAGGGAATAAAAAGAAATACCATGGGAATAGAGCATCATTTTTCTTTTTAAGCTCAATGGTAGTAACCCGTATCATAAAAAATTTGCCGGTTTGTTCTTCTTCTTCTCAAGACCCTGCAGAAGTTTTGGTGAACTACGATGGCTCTCAGGAAGAGACTGATTCTTCGGAGAACACCTTGCACCCAGACTTCGCAAAAGTAATGGATGTTGATATTTGTCTTTACAAGCTTTAGTGGGGAGTGCTGCCTGGGTGAAAAATGCCTGCTAATGGGTGATCATTAATATCCTGGAAGGTTTGAAAATGTAGCACAGCCCGTTGTGATTGTTGGAGCTGTGACAAATGACGGGAATAATTTTCTTTCTGACCAGCTTTGTTTAAATGAGAAAAGCTCTGCGGGATGTAAAGAAAGTAGGCGCTCCCTAGAGTGGTTTGATTTAGACCTGTGAAGTCAGAAAGGTCTGGTCCCTGCAGTTGTCTGGGAAATATTTCCTCTTTTTCACTGCATTTCAGAAGACTTTGGCCCTTGGAGAGCCAAGATTTCCTGTGCAACTTGGAAGGGAGCGAGCTGTGAACTGCTCATCACCTTCTGTCATTTCATTGAAGGATACCGGTGGTATCAGGGGAGGCCTTTTGTCCTCCGGGTCTCCGCTTGGTATGCAGGCGATAGTTGTAGATGGCAGTAAGAAGCTTATGGATGAAAAGCTAGATTGGAAATACCTCACTGCTTTTTCTTGAATGAATGCGTGATGTGTTTGTAATCTTCTGGCGGGGAGCTGCTGCCGACACCGTCCATCTACAGAGCCAAACGCTCTGTGGGTTTGAGGTTGTTGCTCTCACAGACAGGAACTGAAAGCTGTGAATGCAAATGAGGACAGAATTTGGTCGGTGTTTTACTGTAGGTTGTACTCATTAAGTGTTCACCTAGAACTTAAAAAAACAAACAAGCAAACAAAAAAACCCAACCAAACAACAAAAACACACAAAACCCAAGACCATCATCCAACAAGATAAAATGTAACTGAGTTCGTTCAGGACAAAGGAAAGCTTGTTATTAATTTAGGAATCTGTCCATCAGAGATAAAATGGATGTGGCTGATCCTGCGTTGTGGCAGATGGATGGGAGGGTGGATGTGGATGGATGGATGGATGGATGACTTCCAGCGTCATGTTTGGGTAGCACACTGCAGTATGGCCGAGCTGCACTTCCCTGCTCGCCTTTCTGCCCCCACCCCCTGCCACTGGGGCGATTCCGTGGGGCTGGTTTTTGTGTTTCCTTAACTTGAGAATCTCTAAAGTGATTTCAGTGCAGTTATCCACCATTCTGACATCTTACACGATGGATTCTTTAGTCATGTACAGGAACTTGAGTTACTTAAGTGATCTATTTTGGGGTTCCTTAGAAGTACATCATGGCCTGAAAATCCCTGCTTCATAGGCATATAACCTTCAAAGAGTTCTTGAAGGTGCTTTGGGATAACTGCAGCAGAAATGGGAAGTGTTGTTACGAGTGAAACATTGATCATTCATTTAGAAGTCTTAACAACGCTATGGATTTCTGTTCTTGTGCAGAAAACTAATTTATTATCTGTCACCACCACAGTACATCACGGAAACAGAAGAAACAGTGAAAGCCTCTCGAAATACCGAGCGACTAAATCTTTTCTCTCTGGATCCTGATATAGCAGTACGTGATTTTTATTAATCTTCTCCCCCCTCCAAATTCTTAGCCTCTTTAAAATACAGTGGTCTGAACTAACTGGCTTAGCTAAGCCAGCAGAGTGGACTGCAGTCCAGCAAGTGACTGGGCGTACCTGAGACATCAGCTCTGAAAGGCGAGGGGAGGGCCCTTCAGGTTTCTGTAGAGACTCTGCCCATAGCTGATCACAGAACGGTGGAGGATGGAAGTGACCTCTGGAGGTCAGCTAGTCCAGCCTAGCTAAGCTTGGACTCATTAAAGCAAACTGAAAATATTACGGGAGCAGAACCTTCCCTTGGACTGGGAATGTTACAAGGACGGTCAGTGTTTGATTGTTATTTATCTCGCTGAATTTGACTACAGAACTGGGAATAGGTGCAAAAAGCAGCGGGTAGGTACAGCTGGAGGTACCAAAGGCTATCACTGTGGAAAACAAAAGTGTAGCAGGACATAGAGGTTGCTTTTCTTTTTACCTTAAACTTCCTTCTCATTTACTGTCAGAGCTCATAACTCAACGATTCTCATTCCTTGCGCTGAGTGTAAATTTATTGGTGATTTCACTAGAAACTTAAATTAAAAAGGAGACTTAAGTAATACTGAGATCGGTACATACTCAGTGGTAAACCTGTTGATTAAAAATATTGAGCAAATTGAAACGGTGGTGTGGTGTGTAAGGGGGAAGGGAGGGGAAGGTCAGGAATCTAATCCTAAAATGTGGTGTTACAGTCTGAAAATACGAGGTTGTTTACATGAGGAAGTGAAAAGCTAAACTTTCAGCAGCAGTATGGAAAGAAGAAAACAATTTATTCTAAAAATATAGCAAATCTTGCATCCCTGACTCTGCCTCTGACAGTATAGAAGTCCTCAAGCAATCTTTTGGAGGAGCTTCCTGATCTGTAAATTAGGGATAACACTCAATTCTTGTGGCCATGTGAAGATCTCAGCAGTGACTCTTTGAGGTTCTTGGGTGCCTCAGTGATTGCCAAGAGCTTTCAAAAGCGATTTGCCTTTTGGAATGCCAAATTTTTCCCATGTGTAACAATTCATCCAACTTCTTTCAGTCATTGAATCCTCAGAAGAAAGAGTTTCCAGGGACAAACGCTGTGATCAAGCCATTTGAAGAAAAGCCTGCCAAGAGAATCCTGATAACTTGCAAATCCCTCAGTTTGAATCTCCAGGCCTGTGTGACTGAAAATGAAAATGATCCTGCAACCAATGTAAGCTGCACTTATTTCCTTGACATTTTTCTCTTTATTTTGTTTTGCTTTTCCCCTCTTTTTTTTCTCTTTCCATGAGCTTGCTACTTTGGAAGGAGAAGGTAAAAGGAAAGCTGTGCCACACACGGCTGCTGCATTCTCCCCTCCTCTGCCCATCCCTTTGGGCCGAATAACAAAACAGTTACACCAGTCAGTAAACACTTGGAAGCTCGTTTAGATTGCAGACTTCTAGCTACAGTTCTGTGTTGAATTAAAAATATTAAAATCCCCTGAGGATTCTTGATGGTTGCTGTAAGGAGAACCAGTTTGAACTGCCAAGGGAGTGCGTAGGGAGGCAACTGAGTATCGGTTGCTGGTGAACCTTTTATTTTGTTTTTTCAGAGACAGACCAGGAGATGAAATTACGGAAGAGAAAGCAAAATAGAAAGGACTGGATGCTTCATCTGGCGGAAAAGCCCAGCTAAAAACAGGACAAAACAGGAAATTTTGCTTCCTCTTCGTTTAAGAAAAAAATGAGCAAGGAAAAGCAAGATGCAGCTGTCAGTCTGTAGCTTTTAGTTAGTTCTCCTCTGGAGCAGGAAAGTTCTGAGAAATTAGTGTCCTGGCAACTCAGCTTTCATGCATTACATATGAGGCATTGATTATTTTATCTTTTTTTTTTTTTTTCTTCATTTGAAGATGACCTCTACAGTGAGTGCATATTCAGCACGATGTAATCAATACTCTTTTTTTGGCAGACTGGAATAACTGTTTAAGCGAAGTCACGATAACTGTACCAAGGGCGTGCAATAATTCCCTGCCCAGTCTGAAAGAGCACAGAATATTATACCCGCCGTGCCTTGCTCCTTATCTCCAGAGTTTTAAGATTATGATTTCTGGACAGCTCAGGAGGTGTTATTGTAGGATTTATTGCATCAGAACTGTGGAGCCTCTTTGGAGGTTACTCGCAGTCAGAGGACTGAATTCCCCGGTGCTCAGCCGTAGAATAAGCGGGTACTGTCGGAGTGGTCTGAATGCTCTTGGTTTCCCAGCAAAATGGGCCGTGTGTTTCCCAGAGAATAATGCACCCACGCATTTGTGTTTGCACCAGCAAACATTTTGCATCTGCTTAAATTTGTCATCTTTGTGCCGCGTTTCTGACGATCCCCGGCCAGCCCACCCTCGCCCTTCTTTCCTTTGTAATGACTCTGCAGCTACAGTTAAAAAAACCCCTTAACGTGTTTCTCTGGGGCTCTGCTCATTTCCTCTAATAATCATCTCTGACAAATACATTTGGTTTTTATCCTGCAAGCTTCTACGCTAGCTGTTGGTTACTGCTCTGGCGCACTGATAACGAACTACTTTAAAAGCCCCTAAAAATCTCCTGTTTGGAAACTTAATGTCAGTAGGGGAGTGTGAGAGCCTGTGACTTTCATACATCTCAACTTGTAAATGATATCTGTTTGCTTTCTTTTTCCTAGCTGCAGGAACCTATTAAAAGGTAGAGCTTAGCCCCTTGCTCTCAGTTACTGCTATGTTCTCTTTTTGTTGTTCTCTGCTTTCTCCAGGTAGAGCCTTTCTTCATCAGTGTGGCACTGTACGACGTCAGGGATGGCAGGAAGATCTCTGCTGATTTTCATGTGGATTTGAACCACACCCTCGTTCGACAGATGATTTCAGGTTCCTCGTTTTCATTGGAAAACGGCTCTGTTGAAAATACAGACCCAAATGAAATGGAAGAACCACAAGTCAAGGGGTTCCCAGAAGAATGGCTGAAGTACCCAAAGCAGGTACTCCACGTATGACTGAGCGACTCACAGAACCACAGAATTTCTGAGGCTGGAACAGACCTCCAAGATCATCAAGTCCAGCCTATGACCCAACTCCATGACATCAGTCAGACCGTGGTACCAAGCACCACATCCAATCTTCCCTTAAACTCCCCCAGGGATGGCGACTCCACCACCTCCCTGGGCAGTCCATTCCAGTGTCTAATCAACAGGTCACTCATGTAACCTATTTTAGTCCAGTCAGGGAATTCATCTCTACTACCTGTGGTACCTGTTCTCAAGAACAAGGGTTTTTTTGTGAATCAGTGGTATTTGTGTACGCGTGCTTGATTCTTGAGCTCCTGGATAGACTTTAAAACCGTTTACAATCAAAGCTTTAAGAAAAGTTAGTGTTGTTCAGTGCAACCACACGTTTCCTCTGCTCTTTGGGTTCCTTTGCCGACCTCACGAGAGGTCAACCCAAAGAAGCTGCGTTAATCTCAAAGTCCATCCTCATTCTCACTCTTGCTGGAGCCCGAGCCCCCTGTGTTACCCGTTCCTTCCCCATCCTTCTCCTGAGGTGTGGCTGATTCAAGCTAACATTTCAGGACAGTCCAGGAGGAACGGTTGGGTTAGATGCTGCTGACGTTGTTCTTGACTTGAGTCGGTCTGTTCTCAAGGTGCTGCGTGTGCGTGAGCTCGCTTCAGCATTGGCACAGAGGTTTTATTTCCTGTCTGGCGACGCTAAATATGCAGAGAGAACAATCCTCGCTAATCCTTTCTGAGTTTGGCTTATTGCCTTTTCCAGCACACTGACGGTATTTCATTTCTCCACTACTGCTACTTGTTCACTGCTCTCCCTTTTCTTCACAGGCTCTTTTTTCCATAAGCAATCCTCATTCCGAGATCGTATTAGTGGCCAAAATAGAAAAGGTGCTTACGGGAAACATTGCCAGCAGCGCCGAGCCCTACATTAAGAATCCTGATTCCTTTAAGGTAACGTACCAGCAGCATCAGTTCCTTCTTTCTCAGCTTCGACCCATTGGAAGCCGAAGACGTTGCAAATCCTGCTCGCCAGTCTCACCAGCCTGTGGTGGCTGAACAGCCCAAGCTCACCTAAGGAGGCAAATGTCCGAGCTCGGCCGAGTGCCGGGCTGCAGCGTAGGAATCGGCACGTGGTGCAGCCCTGAGCTCGCCGCCTCGTGGCAGAGCGAAATTCCCTCTCGGTGGTCGCCGAGACATTAAGAGATAGTGCACCTTGTGTAGGAGCAGGGTTGGAAGAGGCACCTCTTTCCCTCTGAGAGCAGACAGAGCATCTACTTTGGGCATGCTACGGAAAACTGGGATAATAATTGGAATAGTAACACGCTTCTGGCTGGAGGGATGGATGGTGAAGCAGTTTAATTCAGCAGAAGCATCATATTAATCTTTGCTGTCTGCCCAGAACCTTCTGCTATGGGCAGCATCAGGCTAAATTATTTTAGGGACACTATAGCCTCTTCAGCAGAGGATGTCCTCTGCACTGCATTTCAGAGATCGTAAAGCTACGGATGAAACAATTCAGTTTCTTTCTTGCAGTGTGCACAGAAAGTGTTAAAAGCCAATAAACAGTTCTGCAGCAAGCTGGGGAAATACCGTATGCCATTTGCTTGGTCAGTGAGGTATGTATTAATTCTTTTCATCATTTCATAAGCATCTTATAGCTTATTGTACTCTTGGACTCGTATCCTTTTATTCTTTTCTGCCTGAAGCTAAGCAAAGCTTTCTGCGTGGTCCAGGACCCCAGAAGACCCTGCAGCTTTATTATTTCATTGCCCTATTTTTCACACAGCTGAACGTTGGGTACTTTCTCATTAAATGCTGCTGTGGTGGAATCTTTTCTTCAGGTACACAGGGAAGTTGCCAGGGAGTAGCAAGGGCGGCTGACAGAATGTCCATTTATCCTCAGTGATTTGGTGCTAAAAATTACCAAAGAGATTTCAAAGCCGCTGTTCTCGCAAGAACTTCCTAATCACGGTCTGCAATGGGGTTGCAGTGGCCACCTAAAATACTGTCGCACGAGGCTGAAGGTCTGTTCTTGTTATGGTGAGAGCTGTTGGTACGGAGAGCTGCCTGAAGCTGTGGGGAGGAAAGAGGAGCGAGCGCTAGGTGGCAAAGTCACGTTGTGGCATTGCCCGTGACCGTGAGGGATGAACGAGTTGGAAGAGTTCGTTTATTTTTTATTGATGGATATTTTGGTACGTGCGTGCTCAAGAGAAAGGCAGATAATACTTTTTGATCTGTCATTGCAAGCTCAAGGATGCTCACTAATATTTACTAGTATTGTGCAGCCAAAGGACTGTCCATCAAAATTATATTGATGGGTGTCTCTTGGGTTGACAGAGCCATTGTAATGGACTGTACGATGGCAGGAGGGGTGGGGGTCAGACTGACTTCAGTCCTGCCTGTCTGTGTCCGGGCTGGTCCCATCAGTGATGGGTCCCACAGCTCTGTCATTGCCGTAGCAATCTTTAGGTGGCATGATGACTTTAACTAGTTCGGGATCTGGCTGGTCATGCAGACATGTGGAGGAGGCTGAATCATGGGGCTTGGTCTCTTCTCCTAAGGCACAAGCAACAGGACAAGAGGAAATGGCTTCAGGTTGCCCCAGGGGAGGTTTAGGTTGGAGCTGAGGAACAATTTCATCCCTGCAAGGGTTGCCCAGGGCAGGGGTGAAGTCCCCATGATCGCTGGAGGGGTTTCCAAGCCGTGGAGCTGTGGTGCCGAGGGACAGGGGTCAGTGGTGCCCTGGCAGTGCTGGGGCAACAGTTGGACTCAATGAGCTCAAAGGTCTTTTCCAATTGAAATGATTCTGTGATTCTGTCTTCAGCAAATCTCATCTCAGAGTGTTTGTTGGGAAAAAAAAAAACACCAATACAGGCAGATTTTCTTCTTATTTTGTTTACAGGTTCTTAAACTTTCTCATTATAAATCACTTTAGGAGATAAGAGCTTAAAAATCAGTGACCAAATACACCCAGTGTAGGCGCCTGTTGGTATCAGCGATGTTGCACAAGGGATTTATTTAGTTCATTGGGTCAAATTCTGCACTCGTTTACTTCTGTTTATGTATTAACATTACTCGGGACTCTCCTTGGTAAAAGCAAAGTATAATTTGGCCCTATAAAATCTATTTCTGTTTTCACAGCTTGAAAATAGAAGTTTCCACAGGAGACTATCGCACTACAGGGGAAAAACTGGTTCGGTTCCAAGAATTAGCAAAACCCTGGGTTTAGAAATGTGTTTTCCAGTCCTTCCATTCTGGCATTAACCACACTCCTCGTTTTGTGTGGAAATTTTCCCCCCGTAAAGCAGTTGCAGATGGCCACAGTGTGATATTTTTTTTTTTATGTACGTACGCGCTGAGCGAGCCAAACTCTTGACAGCTGAGTATTGTGCATGGGACTGAAACTCTTAATTAGCTGGTGTGCCATCCAGTTTGCTGGCATCGAGAAGCGTGACTCAGGGTTCCTCCCTGGTTCCACCTCAGGGTTAGTGGGACCTGGTGCTTGTGCTGTTGCGCAGGGGTAGTCACGGGAGGTGTTACATCTACAGCCCATCAGAGCCATCTCCCAGGCTCCTGTTCCTGCCAGAGCTGCCAAAGTTTGCAGATGTGTGCCCAAGCTACATAGCGTAGGTGTGGGGAAAGTTCACTTGGACATCAGTCTTCACATGCTGCTATTCCTTCAAACCTTCTCCACTCTCATGAGCTTCACGTTTCAGAGCTAAATGTTTGAAGAACTCCTTTCCTGTAAGGGTCACAGAGCTCTGGAACAGACTCCCCGGAGAGGTTGTGGAGTCTCCTTCCCTGGAGACTTTCAAGACCTGTCTGGATGCATTTCTGAGTGATCTGCTCTAGTTCTGTCCTGCTCTGGCAGGGGGGTTGGACTCAATCTTCAGAGGTTCCTTCCAATCCCCACCATTCTGCGAGTCCTTGTGCAGGTGCCGCTCTGGTTCTCAGCTGGTGCGGGTTGGGGTAGCTGGAGGCACAGAGGCTGCACTGAATTGCAGTCGCTGCAGGTCTCAGGCTGAGTCTCTAGCCCTGGATGTGAGCGTGTTTTCCACAAAACTGCTTAAAAAATAGCTTCTTCAAGGTGAAATTGAACATTCTGTAGGTTTCCCACGCTGAGAGAATTGTTCTGCTTGTGGACTGTCAGCTCACAACGTCGGGGTACTAGAGTCCTAGAAACACTTTAAATTCTGAGATGATGTTTCAGTTTCTGTAGTGAAATCTTCATTTGTTTTCCCCTAAATTGACACCTTTAGAATCTCTTCAGGATTTTAGTTCTCTGAATGTTGTCTTATAAAAATCACTCTGGTAAATAAGTGACTAAGCAGGAAGGAATCATTAATATATTAGACAAATACTAGCCTCCTGCATTGTGGGAGGGTTTTATTGCATCTGTCTCCTTTTGATCGACGTGAGAGTCATCGTTCTCAGATGCCTTTGGTATGTCCACTGTGACAAGGAGCACCTCTTGCTCCACCTGCACCCACCAGCCTGAAAGGATCTATCAAAACAATGTGGCTGCGGTTCCTTAACTGCAGATGGAATCACAGAATGTACTGGGTTGGAAGGGACCTCTAAAGGTCATCTAGTCCAACCCCCCCTGCAGTAAGCAGGGACATCTCTGACGAGCTCAGGGTGCTCAGAGCCTCATCAAGCCTGGAGTACTGGTTGCTCCAGCAAGTCTTCAGCTTTAGTGAGCCAGGGGAACAGACACCAGAATGGTTTGACCAGCAGAAAGGCATCTCACTCTGAGCACATAAAATACAGCTGGTCTTCAGCTACCTTGTTTTAATGGACATCTAAATTGTTCTTGTAAAAGTCACAAATAGCTTCATGTAAATGGAGTTGGAGGACGTGGATATTTGTGGATAGAATCATAGAATGGTAGGTGTTGGAAGGGACCTCTGGAGATCACAGAGTCCAACCCCCCTGCCGGAGCAGGGTCACCCAGGGCGTGTCACTCAGGAACAGATCCAGATGGGGCTTGAAAGTCTCCAGAGAAGGAGACTCCACAGCCTCTCTGGGCAGCCTGTTCCAGGCTCCGTCACCCTCACAGTGAAGAAGTTCCTCCTCATGTTGAGGTGGAACCTCCTATGCTCAAGTTTATACCCATTGTTCCTTGTCCTACTGCTGGGCACTACAGAAAAGAGACTGGCCCCTTCTGTTTGACACCCACCCTTCGTATATTTATAGACATGGATGAGGTCTGTAGGGGTTTTCATGCCTTGAATTTTGTCCTGGGTGTATAATTTATGGTGGGATCTGCTGCTGACTGGACGAGGAGCAGGCATGTGACCCCCAGGGAGCACTGCTGCTGGGGAGGGTGGTTGTAGGCAGGAGGACTCAACAAAGCCCTCCTGACTCCAGCCTGAAGGGGAGGAGGCGGCGATGAGCCACCTCAGGAGGCAGGTTCCTGAGCCTCCCAGGAGGCACCACTGCCCCAGAGTGAGCTGCTTCCAGCACAGACCTGGTTCCTTTTCCCCCGTGAGCATCCCCAGCCCTGCCCTGGCACCCTGCCGCGCGGAGCAGGGGTTTGCTCCAGATCACAGCCTGCTTTGGAGTTGGTCCGTCAGCTCCAGCAGAGCCTGGGTTTGCTCAGCATCACCTTGCAGAGGCGGAAATCACTCCCTGAGTGGTTTAGTCCTCTAAACTGAAGCAGTGCTGAGTCCAGACACATCACAGCGTCACCAATGCTGTGATAATTATTAAATCTGACCTTTTTTAATCTCTCTTTTTCTTTTTTTTTTTTTTTCTGACAGCAGTTTCATAGGTTTTGTCAAATAAGTGGTGGCTGCCAGAAAAAAGGTCTGTTTTTTTGACAGGGCGTGTTGGTGTGGACCTTGTTCCCTCTAACTGCTGGAGGCAAGAGTCCGATAGAAGGGAGTTGATGATTCTCTGCAGTTACAAAGAAATAAAACAGCGCTGCCTGTCCCCGTTAATTAAGTTAAGACGCGGTGCATTTATAGTTATCCTTGGGATCCTCTTCCAAAGGTTTACTCCATTATTTTGCATCTGGCAGCAATTTGTGCTGGCACCAATTCTTCTTCTCGCTGGCAGTGGAACAGAGAAGTAAATGAAGGAAGCGAGATTGGCCAAATGATTCACAGAACAGCACTTAGCGTCGAGAACATTTTACTTTTGTTAAGCAATGTTTTTGCATACTGCAGCCGAATCCAAGGTTCATTCATTTGGATAGCTGTTACTTTAGCCAGTCCAGCCAGCGTGTGTGACCCTTGGGGATAGAGAAAGGGCTCTGGAATGCCTTAATTAAATCCTACAAGTGTCAATGAGCAGGAATCGAAATAGCTGGGAATGTTTTCCTGTGCGCACAACAGCTGATACGAGTCGTTCCAAGTTAGGGATGGATATCCTTTTGGTATTTTCCATTTCGTTTGGCCCTTTGTAGCTGGTTCACCAAAAACATGGACAGTACTCCACAAACTTGTTTAGTGAAGGAAAGCCAAGGCCTAGAGAGCTAGTGTCATGCTCCTGGAGGACAGAGAACAGGTTTAGCGTGTAGGACTCCAACCTGCTGCTGCAAAAGCTTATGTTTCTTTCCATGGTGGGATGTAGGGTGTTGGGATTTGACATCTCGCTGTGATTTCTGTTGTTTAAATTTAATTACCGTGAGTTTCATAGTAACTCTTTGTACAAAACTACCTGCTGATCTGATGAATCCTTCAAACGCTTCCTTGAAGTAAGGAGTCGGTCTCTTCATTGACATGAGGAGTCATGTCCTTGATGTGTGAGTGAGACGGTGAAGCCCTGCCAGGCTCAGGGTTGGTGGCTCTTGCCCAGGCTTGGCCTCTCTGAGGCTGCCCCAGGAGCTTGTCAAGAGGCTGGAGAAGGTGGCCTGGCAGCCAGGTGATGGAGGGCTGGGTGGGAGTGGAGAGCAGGCTCCGATGAGGTGCTGTACGCCTCAGCTTCCTCACGTGAGTCTTAGTGACAGAAGAGGGGGGAAAAGTGGTGGATGCTGATCTAGGAGATCATAGAATCATAGATTTATTATGGTGAGAAAGCACCTCTAGGATCATCAAGTCCAATCTTCATCCCAACGTCTCCCTAACCACCAGCCCACAGCCTCAAGTGCTAGAGCTACTCATTTCTTAAACCCCTCCAGGGATGGTGACTCCACCCCCTCCCTGGGCAGCCTGTCCCATTGCCCAACCACTCTCTCAGTAAAGAATTTCTTTCTAATATCCAATCTAAACCTTCCCTCATGCAACTTGAGGCGGTTTCCTCTCGTCCCATCATTAGTAATTTGGGAGAAGAGACCAACACCAGCCTCACTACGACCTCCTTTTCAGTAGCTGTAGAGAGCAATAAGATCTCCTCTCAGTTTCCTCCAGACTAAACAACCCCAGCTCCCTCAGCTGCTCTTCGTAAGACAGGTTTTTCAGACCCCTCACCAGCCTCATTGCCCTTCTCTGGACCCGCTGCAGCACCTCAGTGTCTGTGGTGCCCCAAACTGGACGCAGTACTCAAGGTGCAGTCTTACCAGTGCCCAGTACAGGGGCACAATCACCTCCCTACCCTGCTGGTCACACCATTTTTGATCCAGGCCAGGTTCTTGGCCACCTGAGCACACTGCTGGCTCGTGTTCAGCCGGCTGTCAACCAACACCCCCAGGTCCCTTCCCGCCAAGCAGCAGGAAGATGATCTGTTGTAGCATTAAACCCCAGCAAGGTGTGGAGTCTCTGCAGGACTGGGAGTGCAGATGCCAGTGAGCTGAGGCTGCTGATGTTCTTTCAAGGGCTTTCTTGGGTCAAGCTCTGCAGCCAGCCCTTGAATCCATCTGAGAATTCACATTATAACCTTGTTGAAAGATTGCATGACAATTTCAGAGGTTCAAATATGTGTATATACGGGTGTTTGTAAACATGTCATTTTTGTTTCTTTATAGACCAGTGTTTAAAGACAATCAGGGGAACGTTGACAGAGACTCACGATTCTCACCTTTATTCAGGCAAGAAAGTAATAAGATTTCTATGGAAGATTTGATTAAACTAATCGCAGAATACAGAAGGTAAGGAACTGTGTTTAATTTGGTTTGAGAAGGAATAAAAGCTTCATTAAGCTGCGCAGAATTATTTTGACAGCTTATTTTTTCTTCGTGTAAAGCAGTGTGCCCAAGTGGCCGTGTTAAATTAGTGGTTTTCACATTAGCCTTTTACCTGCCAAAGAGGGCTTTAGGTTGGACTTTCCAGGGAAACTAAAACATCATTTGGCACGTTAATAAATGTTTTATAACCTAAAGATAGTGATTCCTTAAAGGAGCTTCAGTCAGGGGAGATGCAGGTGAAGTAACCAACGTGCGAATATTAACTCGGGGGAAAAGAAAAGAAAGAAGAGAAAATTAATAAAGAAGAAAGGAAAAAAAAAATGAAACCACGTTCTTTAATGGTTTCCCCACTCTTTTGTTTGTTTGAGTCTCCATGACAAAGTGCAGGGTGGAAATTGGGAAGGAAAAACTTCTCCCAGTGTTTGACAGTGTGTAAATTGGTGAGTAGCAGTTTGGCTGGAAACTCTTCCACGCAGGTGTAAATCAGGTTACTTCTAGAGCAGGGGCTTTGTTTACACTGGAGATGTGACACAAGAATTGAACCCTGAATTGCTTCCTGTCCCTGCTACTCTGGATATGCCTAGAAGTGAATTAATTGAATCAACTTCTCCTCTTCCATTTATATAAAATGATATCATAGAAAGATTGAATGTCAGCTCCAGGGACTAGATCAGGCCCTTTACCTCTCAGGTCATCTTACTGGTCAGGGAATTTTACTGGAATTCTCACTAGTCGCCACCGCTGGGTTTGTCTTCGAAAGCATCTCCTGGATAACAGGAATTAAGCACCACAGGTTTGGCACTTCTGAGGTTGCTTGGGCACGAGGAATGGGTCTCGGTCCCTTTTCAGCGTGGCACTTGCAGAAGCCGTGGTGCCGTGAACTGCTCACATCTCAGTGGCCGTTGACTTCCTTTTGGAGAACATTTGATTCAGATTTTAGAAAGAAAAAGTGGGTACGTTAATTCTCGTACGGTTTTGTTCATCACATTCTTCCTCTTCTACAAATTACACTGTGATATTGCTTGCAAAGAAGAGGGAGGAATGAGGCCAAGGAAGAAAAAAGCGAAACAAACCCACGTTTTTTCCTGCTGTTGCATTTTATTTCAGTTTAATAGCCCATAGGTGTATGTTAAATGTGTTCAATGTATATTTATCTCTTAAATCAGCCTGGTCTTCATTTTGGATTCATTCCTGTGATGGGTCTCATCTCCCCTTTCCTAATTTTATAACATGTTTTCCTTTCTGTCATTGCAGAGCAGAGAAGATTAGCAAGATCCAGACTATTCCTGGCTGTTTGGAGATTGCGGTTGATTGTGTTCCTTTGGAACATCCAAGTATGATTCCACTTTATAATTAACTGTTACAGTTAAATAGGACACTGTCATGGGCTTTCCAGGCAGAACTGCTGCCTTGAGACAGTTCTGGTGGAAGACTCTTTTGTTGTATGGAAAAAATGTATGCAAGGGGCTGGTCTTCGTTTCTTTTCATTTAATTACCCCACTCTTTGTTTCATCCTGGACCTGGCCAGATACACCCCAGCAGCACAGGACACGGCATGCTGAATCCGCATGTGGTGGAAGTCCAAGGACTGCTCTTGGGTTTCAAAGGGATCGGGTCAGAGCGGAGTGGACTTCTGTAGGTTGGAGTTGATAGTCTTGCACTGTTGATGGGCTGTGGTGCTCGTAGCTTCCAGGAATGAGCACGCAGGTGACATGCAGCAGGTTTCAAAAGTGGGGAGTAGATGGAGGAACGAAGATTCAGAGGCCACGGTGGCATCAGAGCAGCAACTGCTGAGATAGATGCTTCTAGCGGGACACTTTTCTCTCTATAAATTCTCTGTTTCAAGGGCCAGATTTCATTATAGAATCACAAACTGGTTTGGATTGGAACAGACTGTAAAGATCAACCAGTTCCAACCCCCCTGCCGTGAGTGGGGACACCTCCCACTAGATGAGGACGCCTCCTACTAGATCAGGACTTGCAGGACTTGCGACTGTCACCCACTGTTGCAAAAAACTCAGGCCCACTGAGTCGTAACATCACACAACTTTATACCATCTTCATATGGTAATAGGCAACAAAATAGTTCTGCTGACATTTCAAAGGCTTTTTTTTTTGAAATTAAAAGAGACCCAGTAGCTCAGAGTAGACAAAATGGTCCAAAGCAACTCGGGCTTTGTACTATTACCTGACTCGGCGTGCACCGTGGCCAAGGGAAGGTCTGGCTTGAAATAGGGTGTGACAGTCAAGTGCCCAGTTCCTGTGGAAAGTCAGCGAAAATCCCCTCACTCCAAGGAGTTAATGGCTTAAACCTTTCTTTGGTGTGGGGAAAATTAGTCTTTCCCTGAAAAAGGCTGTAAAATAATGTCAAAACTGTACCAGAAAAACTCCGCGCTGTAGTTAAATGTCCCAGTGATGTCATGGCACGGGCAGACAGGGTGTCTGCTGTTCCTGTCCCCTGGCTGGGGGACAGAGTGCTCCTTTTCATCCTCTGTTTCTTCATCCCATGGCCCTTATCCCAATCGCATCGTATATTTAATCTAGTTCTGCACTACTTGCTTCTTCATTTCGTTTAAGTGCATTCTTAGATAATAGAAAGACTCAAATGAGATACCGAGCTGTGAAATTAATTACAAACAGCATCACTTTGGTGCACGCCATGGAAAGTGTCCCTGAAGCACTGCTGCTGTTGTGCCATCGAATCCTGCGTGTGTCAGAAGAGGGTTTCAGCACCGTAGAGTGAGATAAAACATTTAAGGATGCTATATAGTAATTGTTCTGAGGTAACTGGGATGCAATTTAAGGCAGGATTTGACCTGTCGTGTCTCGTTGTTACTTATTCTTTCCAAGTTCAGGCAGGATTTGACTCGTTCGGTCTCAATATTATTTATTCTTAGTAGTAAGACTGTAGAAACAACCACAATATGTGATGGTTTTCTTTTCTGTTCTTTTGAAGACTGTGTAACCTCGTCTTTTATTCCAATCAAGCCATTTAATGACATAAGGGAGCATCAACCTACAGTGGAAGTTGAAGAGTTCGTACAGGAATCCACAAAGTACTCTCGACCTTACAGAGTGTACAAGAACCAAATCTACATCTATCCAAAACACCTCAAGTATGATAGCCAAAAATACTTCAACAAGGTACGGTGCGTGGCCAGGCCAGCGTTGGGGGGTGGGGGGCTCCTTGAAAAGGAGGAGCTCTCCTTATAAAGGATGGGAAAACGGTGACACGAGTCACTCAGTTGGCTTTTGGTCGTTTTCAGCGTTTGTGATGGTAAAACACTGATGCATTTTGAATGGAGTGAATCCATGGATTAATTTTAAGTCTTTTTAAACGTTGATAGACCACCCGCGGGTTCCTCCTATTTTTTGACAAGGATTTGTTTCAGCCCTTGCAGCTTTCCTGTGCTGTACCCCGTTGCTGATCTAAGCTTTAATACCTTCCTGTCCTTTCAGGCACGGAATATTACAGTGTGCATTGAATTTAAAAGCTCCGATGAAGAAGGAGCAAAGCCACTGAAGGTGAGCCACAACAGGAGTGTATTCAGAGAACCGTGTTTCTGTATCACCCCGACTCAGGGCTACACTAACGGATAATTAAAGAGTAGATGTTGTCGCGCATCCCTTCATTTGCACTCTGGTTCTGTTGGATGCCAGCTGGTCATGATGGTTCCAGCTTACAGTGCTGGCTGGCTGACTGGTGGAGGGGAGAGAAGACAACATGAGATGACAATATGAGACAACTGAACCTTTTTTTTTTAACACTGCAGCTTGCTTATTCTAAAATGTACTCTTTACCCTACATTTCCCAGGACACCTGATTCAAAAGTGAGGCACAAAATTAGAAGAACCTTAGACTTAATTCTTAACTTTGCTCTTCTCCAGGGGCTGTTGTTGTACTGCAATTTCCCCACCAGTAAGCTGCCATCACTCAGTAGTTAAGAGCCTCCCAACTGGTCTCAGCCGGAGGGAGGGGTTGTTATCTGGTGTAGCTTTTGTAGCACTGGAAGGTCAGCAAAGGCCTTGTGTTGTGTACTGGAAAGGGAAAGAGCTTCTGTAAAGCTTGTTGCAGAAAACTCTCAAATTGGTAACGGCGAGGAAGAAGTCTAAGGAGTCTGCATTGCTTATCTAGGGTAATTTTCACAAAATCAATGGACTTCTACTGGAAATCTGTGTAAAAAAAAATTGCTGGAATATTAACAACAACAAAAAAATGCTGAAGTCCTAAAATACTTATTTTAATATTTGATCAAAGTAATTCTCAGTCTTTCATGATACTGTTTTTGATGCTCACGCACATTAGATATGCCGAGACTAGTATCATCAGCAGAATTTCACCCTGTAATTAAAGCTTATTACTTTCATCAGTGTATTTATGGGAAGCCGGGTGGACCACTGTTCACAACGGCAGCCTACACCGCTGTGCTGCATCATTCCCAGAATCCCGATTTCTACGATGAGGTCAGTCTGCTTTTTCTTTCACTTAATGTCTGCCAATCCCCCCTGTTTGCCAACGAGACAGAAATATAGGTGTAAAGAATAATCCTGTTAGAATGGCTTATGTACCTGGCTGGGCTTGTGCTGTGTAGATTTACATACAGGCTCAGGTTTTGGTTATGGACTTTTTTTTTTTCTTAAATCAACTCAGTGAATCATTCCTTTTGTAAGAGGTTTGAGTACAATTAAGACGCTGCAGAATAAATTAGGAACAATTTATCTCTTTAAAATGCACGTCTGGATCGCGTTCTGGGTCCAGCTCCATCTCTGGAGTTAAAGAGTAAACAGGATGGTGAAGTTGGGGAGCCAAACATCAGCCCAAACCCCTCTCTGAGACACGAGCTGCACCGGGGCATTGCTGTTGATCCCGTGCTCTGGACAGAAGGTGCAGTGACGTGTAACTGCTTCAACCCGTCCTTTTGCTGCCATTTTTGCGATTGCGGCCCCAGAACAGAGTTGACACATTGGCCTTTGCCAAGCATTGGTCACACGTTGCCTTTCTACGTGTCACCAACACTGGGTATTGATCCCCCAGGCTTTCTGCAGGTGAACTTAACTTCACCTGTGCGGCGACTGGTACATTGGACGGGCTGTGGATGGCACGTGGATATTCGGGGTCTATGTGCAGTGATATGGCCGGTGAACAGCGTTAGGATAGAGACAGGGTTTGCTGGCTGTTGGCTGGTGAACAGCGTTAGGACAGAGACAGGGTTTGCTGGCTGTTGGCTGGTGAACAGCGTTAGGACAGAGACAGGGTTTGCTGGCTGTTGGCTGGTGAACAGCGTTAGGACAGAGAGAGACAGGGTTTGCTGGCTGTTTGAACTACGAATGAGCTACAAATAGCCCTGACTAGAACTTTTGGCTTCATCTTGGAAAAATTTCCTTTTCCACTTAAAACTTAGTCAAAATTGATAAAATGGCAGGAGGTAATGTACACGTGAGGTATCAATTTGCACATGTCACGGTGAGGAACCGACGTGGAACTTAAAGCATTACATCTGCAGAGATCTTGCACACCCCGCTGCTTCTTTGCCAGCAGCCTCCTGTGTTTTCACACGCCTGGACGTGTCCTTGCTGTGATGCTCGTGAGTTATCTGACTGGGGCAGATTGCTTCCAAAGTGAGCAAAGAGCTGAATTCGGATCTCCAGGGCTGATTTAGCTGGAAGAGGTGGGCACCCGCCCTCAGCATTCCTCCTGTAGCAGGTGCAGCCTGTCAAAGAATGTTATCAAGAAAGTTGTCTCAGTCTCCATGTCTAAATGCCTAATTCACATCTAGGTTTATAGTATTAGATTCTTCCCCACAGCTAATTTACCACTGGAAGCATTTCTCAACAATTGGTAAACCTTGCTTTAAGCACAGGATTAGCTTGGATAAACTAGTGTGGCTCACAAGGCCAAGGGGTCATTTTGACCAGTTCCTATGGTAACCACGCTTTGATTGCTTTGTATTTTTATTCCAATAGGTTGATAATACCTCAGGCCCGATCTGTAGGCATTCGTGGATGACAGTAGATGGGATTTAAGACTGAACAAACACTGTAGATAAAAGTTTATGTTCATGCCAGCCTTTATCACTTGGTCTTTGCCATGAAATGATGATGTAGCCATAGCAGAGATGTCATTTTAGTGTTTGATTTGGTCATCCTGAAAATGTGAGAATGGTGATGGCTCTTTATGGCTGCTAGGGTTCAGGGGGTGGCTTCTCAACAGGCTCCATCGCTCTTTAGTTCTGTTCTTTTCCATCTTACAGTCTTTCATCATAAATGCAAATATTCATCCACAAAGCAGAGAGGAAAAAAGCTGTTTGAAATAAAAGGGATGGGTGGTCACCCTACACAATTTCCCTAAGAGAGCATCTGTCACCCCTGCGGACAAACGCTAGCCAGCAAGGGCAGGTTGTACTTGGACTTCTGTGTAGAGAGAGATGTCACTCATTTAGACCATCTCTGATGCCTGCTTTAATCGATTTTTAAACTAAAGTGAGGTGTAACATTTTACATTTCAGGTGAAAATTGAACTTCCCACTCAACTCCATAAGAAACACCACATTCTGTTTTCATTTTATCATGTCACCTGTGACATAAATGCAAAAGCTAATGCCAAAAAGAAAGAGGCTCTGGAAACACCAGGTACCTGTAGTAGAATTACTTTAAATTGTAAATATAAATGCTATATGTTCAAATAAGGATTGCAGAATTTCTGGCTGGGTATTATTGTCTTCCGATGAACTTGAGAAGCTTTGTTTTTCCCGAGGGTGATGTTGGGTTGTTCTTGTGTGCAGTGGGATACGCATGGCTTCCTTTGCTGAAAGATGCCCAGTTGGCTTCC
>JAAGNO010007839.1:0-29318 GCA_033439905.1 Ceryle rudis | reverse complement strand
ATAGGCCAGGAGAATATGAATGCTTTTATATATATATATATATATATACACACATGAGTGTGTATAGAATTATATACAGTGGGTCTTCTGTGAAGGACTAGGAGGACCAGAGTTACAAATTCCTGAGTTTATAATCCCGTTTCTGCCATTGACTTTGTTCTCTACAGCAGAGAAGGTCACTGGGGCTCCCCTAGTTTTTGGCTAAAACACTGGCAATATGCAAGGTACTGAAAATCCAGAAGTGAGTTTTTGCCCTCTTTCCTACAGCAGAGAGATTTTTCTGAACTGCCTGCCTGGCAGCTGTTGGTCTAACCTGTTCTTAAAAACCTCTCCCCATGGGGATCCTTAAATAATCTGTTCCACTGATTAGCTCTCCTCAGGAGAAGGCAAAAATCACAATATCCTAGTTAAATCTTATCTGCTTCTGTTTAAGCCCATTAATCTTGTACTTTTCCAAATAGATATGAAGAAAAATGTCCTTCCTCCTTTATTACAGGAGCCTTTTACATGTTTAAAAGGTGCTATGAGGGTGTGTGTGATGCAGTAAACACCAAAATCAGTGCGATGTGAAAAGCAGAGGACCAAACCACTTTGCCACTAGCCATGTCCCCAGTCATACACCCAAACCACCAGTAATCCTGAACTCAGATGAGGCTGTGTGTGGTATCACCCAGAGTGCGTGACATGCAGCATCAGTCCTGATGGATGGGATGAAGTTGGGTAGTCTGGGAGAGGTGGGATCACTTAGTCTTCGTGCTGATGGAAAAAGTATGGAGTAGTGAAAACCAAGTGGGTATCCTAGACTAAAGGTGAATATATTTAAAGGTTCTCAGTCCAAAATGTCAGAAGACAATGCAGGTAGGAGATGCAGGTTTCCATGTTTTTTTCCACATTATTTGATTTAGGAAGCCACAATTGACCTCTAACACTTGCTACTCTTTTCTACTTAAAACTAGGAATTTGGCCCTAATTCAGAAATAACTTGGAATTGAGTTATTGATTAACATCTATGTGCGTGGAAGGCTTACATTAGTCTGTAGCAACAAGCGCTCGGGAGCTTTCATGCCTCATTGTGGAGGTTATACATTGATAAGACTTGGCTCCTCAGGATTCCCAAGCATTTTGAAAACTTGCAGAGCATTGCCTGTTCTATCTGTTGGAGAAACTGAGATACTCCAGTATGAATTTTTATGTGGAGTAAGCAACTGCAAGCAATTTACTCGTTCATGGTTTGGTTTGGGTTTTGTCTACAGTAGGTTATTTTTTTTCACTTTTTGCTATTTTGAAAGGTACATCTGGATGATGCTTTTAGTCACAGGGTTTAGTTTTAGGTAATCCTGAAAGGAACAGGGAGTTGGGACTCAGTGATCCTTATGGGTCCTTTCCAGCTTGAGATGAGAAGTGTATTTGACCATGGAGGGACTCAAACACCTTCTTGAGCATAAATGCATATTCAAGTGTGTCACAGACCAAATATAGTGTTGTGTAGATTAGACAGAATGGAGGTAGGATAATTATTTTGTTGGATGACAGTTAGTTTAGACTACTTGATTAAAAAAAAAACCAAACCAAACAAACAAAACCACCAAAAAATGCAAACCAAAACACACACGCACACACAAAAAAAAACCGAAACAAAACCCCACACAAAAAAACCCCAAAACCCAAAAACAAACAAAAAGGGAAAAGAAAAAAATGAGAAAGCAAGCACTCAAGAAATGCTGGTCTGTGTTGTTATGCAACATCTCAGAGAGGCTGTTACAAGGGTAAATCCATCTGTATGTTTTTTGGCATTTGTTACACTGTTATAGTTTGTGTTAGTATGTTTGTAGTATATATTGAAGCAGACAAGAAGACAAAATATGGGACTAAGGTATGCATATTCTCACAGCAAAAAGCTTAAGCTGGTGCCTGCAACTTTCCAGTAGTGTTAGCAGAGGATTCCTTGGGAAAAACCCATGGTCGTCATCTCCTCTCAGTGCATGATTAATTGTACACTTTCAAAGCTTCCTTAAATCCTGGCTATATAACAGCAGGTCTCTAGTGTGTACAACTGGCTCTTGTCTAGCTGGTTGTGTGTGTGCCACTCATTAACTTGCTGCCAAATCATAAAATGCCCAGTAAATATGCAAAGAGCATTTTAGATACACACCCACTTCTGTGACAATGCTGTAAGGCTTTTGCTCCTTAATTAATAAATAAATAATCAAGAACCTGACATTATTACTGATAAGTGGGTCAGTCTACAAGTGGATAATAATGGAATGAAAAGGCAGCAGAATAAAAACTTTTGCTGGCAGAGATGGATTGCTGAGCTGAGAGCTGCTGATGATCAGCATTGCTATGCAGCCACATTTTAATGGCTCTTTATTCAGCCACTTAAAATAGACGATTTGTGACTTTTTAGGACAGTACTAAACGTATATTGTCACTCTGTGCCAAATATGTCAGAAATAAAATAATTTTCTAAAGTCCTTCTGGGAATGCTGTGTGGTGAAGCAACCTCATTTTTAAGGAATGTGAGAGCTTCCTTTATCTTAATGCTTTGTCCACTGTGGGTTTTGTTGGAGATTTAATTTTCAGACTATTTCTGTAGTTTTCTGGTTTTGTATTAAAATGTGATGTTCCCTTGGAGACAAAGGTGGTATTTTATATTACATAATGTGATGGGTTCGGTACCTTTTTTAAACAATGTATAAATCAGCCTAGTATCTTTACAGTAAAAGGGAGAATATAAAATACTGATATTACTGTTGTAAAAGTACGTCTTTCAGATTAATTTTTTTAATAAAGTAGAAAGCCAGGAAATTTTTAAATGACTAGAAGAGCAGGCTGGCAAATTTACCAAAGTAGTTGCAGTTTTGTGTTGTAAGTATATGTTTTTCCCTTGCTTACGCTGGTGGCCTCAACTAGGGCTGGGAAGAACCAAACATCAGTAGTCAAAATGTTTCTCACTGGTCATCACCATGAGCTCCAGTGCTGCCTCTGGTTCTGCAGAATGTGTTAGCCTATAATACTCAGTAAGGATCTGTTTCACCCTCTAGGAAAAGCTTGGAGTCTTTGTAACAGTGTCTGACATGGTGAGTTTGAAAATCAAGCACTGTCTGCGATGGAAATCTCTGCTAAATTTCATGCAACCTTTAGATCTGTACTTAAAAATACTGTGTGGAAAAGGCCTTTACAATATATATCTATTAAGTTTGATTTGTGCTTTTTTTTTGTTTCTACTTTTAGGAACAGCTAAACCAATAAAGCAACAATGATTTTTAGAGGTTTTACATTCTTGGGGATGAACTTGTGTGGATAAAAGTAATTATGTAGACCTATATGCATTAATTTCTAGTACTCATAAAGCACTGTGTGAGGTTAGATGCTCAGCTTGCTTTAGCGTTTTAACAAAAGCAGCAGAGCAAGGATCAGCTATATAATGCTGTATGTTGTTGTTTGATTATGATCTATGGTCCTAATCAATCTATTAAGAGATGTCAAATTTATCCTTCAGGCTTTTATTGCTATGGAAACAAGTAGCAATCAGTTCAGAGGAAAGGAATTTGGGAGGTTTCGGTTCTCTGTGTCTGAATTAAACTCGGACTAAAGCCACACTCTCAGCAGTGCCACTCTGATGTAATAAAAATTGTATCTGAAGCAGCCCGAGTGCTACATGTTTATGCATCTGTGTGTGCAGGACAGCAGACGCCAAATCCTCCAGTTTTTGGCTCTATCCAATTTAGTGAATGGGATGGTCTTTTACTGCCCTTGACTTAAGGGCAAAAAGATGAAGTTATGGCATCTCATCACAAAAACCCAAGTCTTGAGTACTGCTTTTGGCTTTGGAAGAATCTTGACAAGGTTTGTGGCTTTCTTCACAGAGGATACGTGCCAGGCAAGCTCATCCTACAGGTGCCTGCTTTTCTCATGGTCTCTCTTTCTATGTTGCTACTGTCAAGTCATATTCAGTCTTTGTGAAATCCAATTATGTGGGGTTATTCAGAAATAGGGTGAGCTAAAAACTTGTCCAGATTTCATAACGTGTAAAGCAAAAGCGCATATAAAGTGATTTTTAACTTATAAAAATACTCTATAATTTTCATTAACATTCTGAGAAGAACAAGCAGGATCATCCCCTAAAATAATTTCTGTGCCCAGAACAGATAAAGTTACATTTAGATAGTTTTAAAACTCTGATTAAAGATTCAGTACAACCAAAAGGCACACTTATATAACTTTTACATTGTACCCAAATTAAAAAAATATAAAAAAAAATAAATGAGCCTGCACATAATCTTAAACAGGAAAGAGGTGGGTGTCAGTTTTGTAATCCCAGTGTCTGGCTTTGAAAGACAAATCTGAAAAGCATGGAGTAGTTCTGCTTGTGTTTAGTATAAAACTTGTTGATTTTTTTTTTTCCAGCTGGAGAAAAGCAAGCTTTTAATTTTTTTAATTATAAATAAGTCCTTTGTTTAAGTAGAATAGTAAGATGTACCAACCAGTGTGGCAATTGGGCATCTCCAAATAGTTGTTTGTTTGTTTTTATCCAAGCAAACACTGTAAAGTGTTTATGAATAACTGCCTACTACTTACCTTAGCTCAAGCTAAAGCTTTACAAAGTCAGTGGAGCAACACTCATGTAGGTGCTTTGAGGAGCTCACCTCCCTGCAGATGGGAAGAGATCTATACCCAAATCTTTTGGTAATGTGTAGGGGAGGAAAAAATAAAATAAAATAAAAAAACCCCAGCCTCTCTGCTCTGCTTTCACTTCCCTGTCAGTATTCCTGAGTCAAACTAAACTAAAAAGTAAGAGATATTGAGCTGCTGTTCCTGGAGTTGTAGGAGGATGGTGACAGCTGGCTTGGGTAGTAGTGGAAATATGAAAACAAACCCAGTAAAATGTACAATGTACGTGTATTGTAATGCAAAATCCCTTCTAGAGATGGCTAGTCTGGACAAAACAACACAAGTTTTTAAGCAGTTATTCATCGTATACTATGAGTCTGGGAGTGGTGGTTCCCAAAAAACCCATCTAAAAAGCTCAGAAGCTGTGTGGGGGATGATCTCCCACATGAGTGATGGATGCACGAGCCTCTCCCATGAGTTAGGAGCAGCTGCAGCTCCTCATGTACTGATCACTCCTTTTCACCTGCTCGTCCCTTTGTTACCTGGCCTGTTCTTTGTCCAGGGGATGCTTGTCTGTCCCCGTCCTTGCTTTTAGCATACACAGTGCTACTTGCTCCCCTTTCTGTCAGAATTTCCACACCTGATTGCTAGAGATGGGCTTTCGGACAGAGCTCTGCTTTAAAACCTTTTGGTTTTCCACTTTGGGTAATAAGAACAGTACACAAAACCTTGGAATTTCCTTAATTTTGCGCTTCTTGTTTATTGTGATGCTGATGTAACAGAATGTATTGTACAAGAGCAGCAATACCAGTAAAGAGTATGTAAAAGGAGAATAAGAGAGACACGGTTACAGTATGGATATATTTTGTGTAAGCAATTCCCTGTATTGAAAAGTGGCATACTGATGCCTACCTAAAAAACCCTGAAGTACCTCAGAACTCAACTCATAAATGTATTTGCTTAGTAGAATGTTCCCTATTTCCTTTGTGTTCTTTCACAGCTAACTGTGCCATCTGTGTAGCTGTTGTGAATTCAAAAGGCTGCATCTACTGAGCGATGCTTCATCAGAGCTGCTTCTATCTGTCCAACTAAAGAAATTACAGGGTGACTTAAAAGACATTCTGCTTTTTAATTTGCTAGATAAGTGTGCGGGTACTCCTCAGTCCATGGAACAGAAATGAAGTCTTGTTGAGTGACTGATGTATAACTATGTGACGAGACCAAAAACGGTGTATTTATTAATACTTAATCTGCTGTGCATAGGGGTGCTGGGACAACACCTACTTGTTATAGCCTCTTGCCACTGGCAAGAGATACTTTCTTGGTTAGCTGCTGGACAGGCAGCTCCACAGTATTTTGTCAGCATTTCGTTATGAGAGCTTTGAGGAGGCAGATGTTTTCAGGAAGGAATCAGCAAAAGGTACTGACAACTTTATTGGATGCTGACGTGAACTTGGATCCATCTTTGGAATGGGTTTGGAAGAAGTGATGAAATGGCAATAACACATCCCTTAGAGTAAAATAAAATTCAATCAGTCCTTGCTAAATGTTGGATGAACGTTTTTAGCCAAACCTACCTAATGTTTCTCTTCATTTGGACATTCCAAATGATCTATTTTGCTGTGAAGGTATTCCAGAGATGACAAGCCTGAAAAGAAAATACTGGAAGTACATTAAGAAATATAATTTTGCACAGCTAATTTATGTATATACTTCATAAAATGACAGGATTTCTGCAGTGTTAGGTTTTAACTTTATGCCCACTCAGTTTCCTTATCAGCTGTATGCCAGCGGCTATACACATAATTCTCTCTTTCACTGCTTACTGGACCCAAGCCTACTCAATTTAGTTTAGCTGGCAATGGCACTTCTCACTTTCTTAAAACACAGGGCTTTCCAATTTCCAAGAATGTTTATAGTACCATAACAATTTGGAACAGGTGTTCCAGCCTCTCTCCTCTTCTGTGCAACAGAAGGTTTATATATTTTTCATTATATATGGAGACAAACCATAGCACTTAGGATGACCATCTGTCAATGAATTTCTTCTTTGACTATAAGCAAAAATTGATTTTATTTTAAATTTCTTTTATTGTGAATACCAGTGAAGCTGGTGGGCTGTCCCACTTCCCACATAGTTTTATGGTTAGTCATTTCCAGAGGATTAGTCTGTTTGGTTACTTGATGTGACTTTCTTTTTTATTCAGGTAATTCTGCTAAAAATAAAGTTGGGTGTGTGCTCGAGTCAAAACTTCTTTATGCTTTGTGTCCCTGTTTAGAACTCATGAAACCCTCCTATGATACAGGATCACTCCTGGGGAATGTGCTCCAGAACTTTTGCTGACGGTAAATAATGAGGGATCTCAGAAAGGGCTGTTGGTCCTGCTGGTATCTTTGTACTTCCTCAGGGACAGTCTCCAAATACGCTTTGAATATGGTGGGTGCTCCTTGGTGCTGCCTGAGCTCATTAGCCCCCTGTCTGCATCTTATCCACATCCCTATAGAGACTAAAATTTTTTCTCACCTTTTTTTTTTCTTTAGCAATTATTTTTATTTGTGCCCCTGATAGCCCCCTCCTGCCAGCCCAACTCTCTTTTTATCTTTCCCTCTCTTCTTTGTGTCCCCTGATCTTGTTTGTTGCCCCTTGTATCCCACTGTTTTCCCCCAAGCTCATCTCTCCATTTCACCGCACCCCCACTGATGGCCTCTATTCTGCCTTTCAGCAGCTACTTCTGTTCAGCAGCTCCAGTCCCTTCTTCATGACTACTTTCAGGGCACAGACTTTACCCTGAGCAAGATTTAAGATGCTCTGGGATTTAGCTGTGAAACTACAGTGGTAGTGGCACCGTCATGATGGGCTACCTCAGGGAGGGGAAAAAAAAAAAAAGCACTTCTGTTGGCAAATAGAAGCCATGCTGCTGTGTTTTGAACATCAGTTCAAGCTTTGTGTGGTCTGCAGTCTGTACTGTGGAACTGAGTATTTTCCTTTTGCATTAAGATCATTAAAGTAAACTGTGAGAACAGTCACTGCAGTTCACCAGGAGGTTATGTAGATTCTGGAATAACTTGTGCATAGGACTGCATTCACACAGTGACCTCTAGGCAACTCTTGGCCACATCCCCAATCTCTGATTTGGGAAGGGAGAAGAAAGTTGAAGATGCACTTGTCTGAGGTGCACGGTTGCCAGTATTGCCACTGTGCATGGTAGCGGCTTCCAGCTGCGCTAGAGAGTTTGGAGCTCGCTTCAACAGCTCTGCCAATGTGCTGTGCCTTCCACCTTCAGCCTGGTGTGTCATTCAGTTCCTGCTTTGGCTCTCTTTCATTTCTGGCAGAGGGTTTCTGTTAAAGTTGATTCTAAGGAGGGATTAGGGGAAAGATGTAAGGAAAGAAACCTAATCCAGGCTGCTTCATAGGTGGGGGGGCTGTGAGAAAGGGCAGGGACATTCTCAGCAGTCCTGAACAATGCTGCCAGACAGCAGATAGCTGGGCTTCTGCTAGGAGACTGAAAATCCAGTTGGGTCTGGGGTGGGTTTTGTAATGATTTGAGCTTGCTTAATAATATGGTGTCATTAAAGTGCTTCTAAGCATGTTAACACAGCTGTGAGCTATTGTGTTTTATGGGTATAACAGACCTTGTATTCCTGCCCAAAAAAATCTTATGGGAAATTTTCCAAGAGCTCATTAATAGCAGACACTAAATATACATTCCCACTACACGAACAAGTACTCTTGAGTCTGGCTAATTGTTATGTCAATTAATTTTACACAAGAGCACTTTGAAATGAGCAGGTGGGTGAAGGCTGTAGATAGGTAAAAGGCTGTATCAGTCTATTCACTTTCTCTTTTTATTCCATGCAAAATTATCAAAGCCAGTCTCCATCCAGGGCTGGAGAACTGTGTTGTTCCTGGAGGACAGCTCACGCTCGGTTAAAATGAAACCTTGCCCATAGCTATGCATTTGAGGGGACATTTGGTCCGAGTGTGACGTTACTCATTTCACTTTGGGTTGTTTTTTGTATTTTAGAGGTAAAGCTCTTCTCTAAATTACTGTGTAAGTCATGAAGGTTCCCCTACCCTGTCATAGTTTGTATATGGGCTATTACTTATCTCTGTTATTATAGCTGGGGGTGATGTCTCCATTTCCACAGAGAGAAATAGCCTTGACAAAGATGTGATGTGGGTGTCAGGGAAGATCCCTCTCCTTGTGCCATGTCTCAGTCAGAGTGAAGTAGCTGGCCAAATGGTCTTCTGTCCTTGCCATCCACATTTTTCACAGGAACAGAAGAAATGACTCTTCAAGTATCATTTGAGAGGGTTTGGTTTTTTTGTTTGGTGGTTTAGTTTTTGTTTGGTTTTGGTTTTTAGCTGCCTTGCAGTTCAATCCAAACTAGGATTTGGAAACCATAGCGTGCTGAAATGAATGGGATCTGGGCACCCAGAGCACTTTGGCAGATTTGAGCATCTCAGCTGCACAAGAAAAGGTAATTCATCTCAGCCAAGTCCTGGATGTTATTAACTGGGGACTCAGTTCCACTGTGCTGGTTGGCTACAAAGGCACTGGAGATTGGCTCTTTATTCTCAGGCATGTCTAATTCTGATACTAAGGAAACAAAATAATTACTATTAGTTCACATAACTTCAGTATATTTTTGTAATACGAAAAGCAACAAGCAACATTTCTTACTAGCTTGACTCATAGATGAATGCTGAGAAATAAAACCTAACTTATGAAAGAGAGTATAAAAATAGAACTGTCCCACCTCATAGTTTTCCAAGGTAACTTGGAAAAAATAACTCAGAGTAGTTTTGCATAGAAAATTTGATTAGCAAACGAGGGCAGATTTCCCTAAATCTCAAGAATGGCAATTAAAAGGAAGCTGTAATGGCTGGGGGAAGAACTACAATTAACACTGTTCTAGTCCCTTTCAATTATAAGTAACAGGAATGGTGAGTTGATTCATCCCTTGGAGATCTGTGTCTGCCTCCATCTATCTTCCCAGCAAGTTCAAAGCCACATCTGAATGTAACTCTAATTCTGTGTTTTTGTGGCATCAGTGGCTGTTCTAAACATCAGCAGCTGCCGGCAGACCAAAGGTAAGCTTGGTCTCAAGTCTGCTGATATTTAAGAGCTCTAACCTGGATTACAAAGCTTTCTAGATACGTTACAAGTTTGAACACAAGCAACTGTGTTTCTAGTTGATTAGCTTCTCATCCAGCCTTTGGAAAAGAGAACATACAATTCCATATACTTATTTAGCCTATTTATAACTTGTCCATAGAAAGACTTAGTTTATACATATAAGCACTATGTAATCTCTGGCTTTCTCTGTGTAGACATACACAGGGAGAAAGACTGGAAAATTAATTTCTAAACTGAATATAGCTCAGCCATTTTGCTGGTGAGTGAGTTGCAGGACAGTGCTCCTTAGGAAGCAGTATTTCTTTTTTTTCTAGGGTAGCTCTTGATATCAAAATGCTTAGACAAGATGAGGTCATGACTGTGTGTATGACATGTTAATCTTAAAACCAAAAAGTGGTTATTAAACAGATCCAGGAATCACATCAGGAAAAGGCTCATGCCTTAGGTCTCTTACTGTGGTCTAAGAAAATACTTCAGTAATTAAATTATTTTCTTTGTATTTTATGGTAAGGTGGCACTTACTAGTTTAGAAATGCATATAGACAATATATGGATTTTGATGTAATGACTCCTGTAGGAGACTCTTGTGAGGTATACAGAGCCAGGAGAAATTCTGTCTTAAATATTTTCTTTGTGTGGCTTTAGATGTGCATGTTGAATATTCTGTTCTATTCCCTTAAAATTGAATAAACACTTTCCCCTCCCCTCTTAAGGTACAAGACCTGCTTAGGAAACTAGGAGGTTGAATTTCTTTGTATAGACCTTTCCTTCCTGTCTGATGTGATCCTACCATTCATGTATAAAGAAACATATGTCTTCAGACACGTATATCAGCGTGAAGTAAACTCCAGTTTCTGCATAGTTTACATCCAAGGGAGACAAGTATACCCGCCTTTCTATATGCTTTTTGGCATGCTCAGCATCTGTGTATTTTGCAAGAAATTATAATTATCATCAATCTGCAGCCAAGAGCATCTTTTTAAGCTCTAACTTTGGGGGGGACGTTCCAAAAAATACGTCTCTTCAAAAAAGAGGGATAATAGATTGAACTGAGTTCTGTAGAGAAGAATAGTTTGGTAAGAATTCAGTCTAACTTCACCCAGGAATGACTCTGTTTCACCTCTTCCACCATGACCTCTGTTTTTAAACTCTATAATTCTTATGAATTATTGTTCCCGAGTGGATCTTAAGCTTCCTTCTTTAGATTCTACTTCTATAGCTAGACACATCAAGATATAGGAAATTACCTACCTAGTCTTCAGTAACCAAAGGGGCAGCTGAAGATAAATATAATTTAAGTTTTAAAAGTTAAATAGAACCTGGTGGGTCTTCTGGAGGATTTTGTTGTGTTTTTTTTTTTTCCCTCACATTATGAGAAACTTAGATCAGATGGCAGAACTTTTTGAATATGTCTACACTGTCTCACCTTTGTACCTTAATTGTAAAGCTCTCAAGGAGTGTCTTCTTGACACTGTCACTGGGTTGCAATGTGCTGCCAGTGCAATCTAGTAGTTATTAGCATCTGCTGGCTGACTTCAGGAAAGCAGCGAGGGGAGCACAGAGTTTACGTGCCTCCCAGCAGGAAGGAAAGGGTCAAAGGCTGCAGAGCAGCTGGTACAGGTAAGATGAAGGTTGTAAATCGTGGATCTAGCACTCCTAGATCTTTGCTTTCTGACGCAGTAAATAGATTGTTCATCTCTGCATTGATACCTTTGCCCATATGAGTGTTCCCAGCCCTCCTTCACCCCAAGGTCTTCTCCACACTGTCCTAGATCTGTGGCAACACCTTATTGTTACAGCAGACAGAAAAAATTGCTTTTACGAAGAGTTAATGTGAAACAGTAGCGTGGTGAACACCTCCCACTTAGAAAAGAACCATCATCATTAGAGAAGGTGGATGGAGGTCAGGACGGTCTCTCTGAAGGAAATTCGCATGTAGTGTGTTTTGCTGCTGCAGGAGCAGCAGAGCTCTGTAATAAGCAAAGCTCCAGTGATTTGGAACCTCCCACTTTACCTAAGCCCTCATATCTTGTTTACTTTAGCATTTTCTTAACCTTCAAAGAGGAATGGATTAACTTTTTAAGTAGGTATGGTGCTGGCAACTCTAAGAATTACATTTACCACCCAGAAGAAACTTGACAGTAGAACAAGTTTAGAATAGTAGAGAATGATTCCTTGCTTAATTATACATTAAAAAATGGTAAATTTATTCCTGCTAATTATTCAGAACGAATTATTCAGTCATCCTTAGGGAGCACAGTGAAGCCTGTAAAATGGGTAACACTTGGGCACTTTTACTGGAATAGAGTCCTCCTCATGGTTATGGGTGAGAGAGTTTGAACTGATGATTAGCCCATGATGACTGGAATTGTGTGAGGAGCAAAGGGATCACGCCAGCTCCTAATCATCACTGTCCTATTATGAGCTATCTGTTACAACCACACTGAGTTTCCTGCTCCTGTGCTTACATCAATTAATACTGGTTTTCTCTTGACTTGGGATATATGCAGGAGTAGAAAGCCCCCAGACTGACAACATATGTTGTGGGGGAGAGAAGAATGTGAATAAAACATGTTCTGGGCACAGATCAAACTGTCACAATATTATTTGTGACTGTAATAGTAAATTGTAGTTGTATGTTGTGTATCTGGAGATCTACCTATTGAACCTGCTATCTTCTCTGCCTTGATAACATGAAAACTGGTGATACAATGTAGGTTCTTGAAAGCCCAAGACCAGTCTGGGAGTCCTTGTAGATGCTTCCAACAGCTTTAGGGCCAAACTGGGGCATCCCACTGCAGGGTCTTGTTCAGCTCTGACAGATGTTTTCAGACATGGAGTGAACTTCTCTTTGGCCTTGATGTGTCGTGTGCAATAACTCAGTTTGTGTCATTAAATTTCTGAAATAAGAAGTATTTTGCTGAGAAAGTGCAGATCAACCATCAGTGGCCTTCTGTCAACAGCCTTATGATCTAATACTCTTTCTGGAGGAAACACTAAATTCTTTGGGCCAAAAGTAGTCTGGATCTGGATGGTGAGTAGGGATCTCTAGACCTTGTGGGTTGATAGCAGAGGACTTCAGCAGGGTTGCCTGATGGTGGGGCTGAGGGAGGTGTGAAGAGGTACCCTCTTCTTTTCTCCATGCTTGTGAACCAGTGGGGGTTTTTAATCACTTCAGAAGGTTGGCTCAGGTTTGGTGGTTTGGTTTTGTGTTGATTTTGTTTTTTTTCCATGCAGTACTGTCTAATCTGGATTCTCTTTTTGTCCTTGGCTGGATGTTCTCACAGCAGACAGCTCACAGAGATTGCAGTCAAGATGTGAGAGGACAAAACAGCCAAATTTTATCTGCTAAACATTCATCCAGAAGACAAACTTTCCAGGATAATCGGAAAAAGAATCATTTTATTTGATATGGTTTCTTGGCCTCTGAAGAAGCCAAGTTGAATCTTGGATGTGCCACTTTGTGTAGAACATATTACACATCATGCCACATTCTGCAAAAAACATGGTATATGTAAAAGTAATAGACAACTTTTGCTTCTGTAATAATATCTCTGCCATCTTTACATCTGGTTCCCAGAGGTAGAAGTATGTAAATTGTTCTCCAATAATAATTTGGCCATTTAGTTTTATCTGTGATACAACAATGCTGAGTAATCACAGAGCGTTATTTACAAAATTAAACAAACCACAGTGCCTGCAATTCAAAGAATTAATATATCCACACACTCAAAAACCCCCAAACAAATCAAAGGGAATTCATTTGTTTGACAGCCATACAAACTGAATAAGAAAACAAGTAAAAAAAAAATGAGTTTGATGCTATTTGGCTTGGAATAATTTGAGATGGGAAGAGAGAAGATGGGGGGAAGGAAGAGGAAGGGAGAAAAAGAGCATTCTAAATTAAATGGCAGCTTAAATGGGTATATTCTCTACAGGGCAAACTGCAGGAGGTTACAGGTGTATGAATGTCAGTGAAGCAAAAGTATAGCAGTGAAGAATGGGGCACATAAATCCAGTTAAAGCTTTACAGGGCACTTCTTTGAGCTTTAGAAAAGACGTTGTTTGTGACAATTCTAATTAGTAGCAAAGACTTAAACCCTGCAAGTTCTGGAGCATTTGCTGATTTACCTGCTTGCATTCAGGCTACTGACAGGACTTTCGTTTCCCCTCTTACTCTGTCCTAGCACTTCTGCACTCTGTCTAAAGACATGACTTTGCGTGGATCCAACTGGTAAGATAGTCCATAATTTGCTTTTCTAACAGTCTAGCTTTGAATTTGCTATAGTAGGGTGTATTTTGTCAGGCTGTCAGCATGATGGTGAACCTGACCTTTTCTAATTCGTCTACAGCTGAGGGTGACCAAATCAACCCCACTGAGGAAGAGGGCAGATGATCTTCACTTAACTTTCCATGAGGCCTGATGACTTCAGGGTTCAAACCTCAAGCTGCACCAGGGGAGGTTTAGGTTGGCTATTAGGGAAAACTTATTCACCAAAAGCGTTGTCAAGTCCTGGAACAGGCTGCCCAGGGAAGTGGGTGAATTGCCATCCATGGACATGCTTAAAAGCCATGTAGATGTGGTTTTGCAGTGGACTCAGTAGAGTTAGGTGGCGGTTGGGCTCGATGTTGAAGTTCTTTTCCAACCTAAATGATTCTGTGATCCCAAATAAAACTCCCCTGAAGACGAGGGCATTGTCTGTATGGGCCAGTATCAGCCATGTCCTGAGTGTTATTGGATGAGGAGTTGTTTTGGAATCTTTCTGACAGAAGCATTGGTATCTCACTTTGTTTGTTATAGATTGTTTTTCTGTTTGTGGTCTACTTAAATTTCTGGCATAACATTTTTCTTAGTCTGTTTTTACTGACTGCAGACACATGAGGATTTGAAATGTCACCAGGTCTAGAGCTGTCAATGCGCAAGTTCTGCATAAAAGTAACAGAAAAGTAGAATTATTTCACTCTTAACTATTTTTGCATTAGGTTTGTGTGGCAAACCCCATTCCCTGTGCCTCTGTGCTGCTGGGTGTGAGGAGGTAGAGAAATAGAGAGCAAAGTTGGGCCCAGGAAGAAGGGAGGGGTGGAGGGAAGGTGTTTTTAAGATTTAGTGTTTTTTCTCTTTATCCTATTCTGATTTCATTGGTAATAAATTAAACTCATTTGCCCAAACTGAGTCTGTTTTGCCCTTGACAGTAATTGCTGAATGATCTCTTCCTGTCCTTATTGTGACCCACAAGCCTTTAGTTATATTTTTCTCTTCCCTGTCCAGCTGAGGAGGGTGAGTGATCGAGCAACTTTGCTGGGCTCCCAGTGTCCACCCAGGCTCAACCCACCACAAGAATCAAAACAATTTAGGGCCCGATAAGCAGGACTGAAAAGTGTGACATCTCTTCAGGAAAGACTGGCTATGTTACAATCTGAGATTAGCAGTAATAGCATTTTTCTCTTTTCTGATTTTAATAAATGCCTCAGGGCATTGTATTTGGTTAAACCAAACTGCAGACAAAAATGTAATGCACTGCTAACCTCTGAAGCATGTGCAAAAAGTTTCTCCATCAAATATGTATGCAGAACACAGTGCTGTAATGATAATGATCCTCTCTAGGTTATTCTATGAAAGATTTAGTATTTTAGGGTCTGTAGTCTTTGAATTTTCTATTTTTTTTAAAGGAGTTCCAAGTATTTTACTTTTGTATTTGTTTATTTTTAATGAACTTTCCATTAGCATATGAAAGTCAGATTAACATATAATATGCTGAGTACTCATTTTATGTTTTGTTTCTACTCCTGGCACATACTTAGCTGAGCACAACTGCAACACTAGCCTGTAGATGGCAATATTGCTCAGCACTTGGAAAGTCTGTGGTAGTTCCAGAAGTTGTCTCCCTTTTTGTGCTGATATGGAAGATATATTTTAATTTATGATGCTTCTTTCCCCCATGTATATGTTGCATATGCTGTTCATAATCCATTTGGGGCGGCTGGCATTTCTGCAGCTCATAAGAGTGATAAAAAGTGTATTGAGCTCTCCTGATAACTATTTTAAGTGATTTCTTCGACTGCCTGTGTTTGACACTGACATGATAGGTGGTTAAATATGTGTACCCAGTTAAAGCCTGGAGCCCTCATCTGAGCTTGTCGGCAAAGGTGTACATGGGGACTTCTTCAGTTCCCTTTTTTTTGTGGAGAATGGGTTTTTTTCAGGCAGCAAAAACGGTTATTTGTAGGAAGATACTGCTGTTTGCTTTTTGTCCTCCTGCTGTCAGGTGTCATACTGAAAAAGAAAGACATTGCCCAGCACAGTTACTCAATAGCCTGCAGATGGGTACAACTCTTTCTGGATTCAGGTGCAGGACTATGCACTGGAGCTGGGCATGGAGCCACTGTATGCACCGATACCACTGGGAAGGCCACTTACACTTGCATTTTTCACAAATGCTTACCCTGTGGATGATGCTTTGCAGGACTATTGGTTAGGGAGGGAAGAAGAAAGCAAATGGTGAGGGAATGATTTTGCCAAACAGTTAAAACTGCTTCCTGGCTCATCAGAATAAAGAAATTCGTGTCAAAGCCTGACTCCTAGTGTAATGCAACAGCTTCCAGGGGATGTCTCTGTTATGTTTATTTTGCCGTGATGATGACAGGCAGCCAGTTTCCCTTCCTAAATTTTCAGATGAGTGGATTCAGCTTTATGGCTAAAATCAAGATCCCAACGGTGCATAAATTATTTTATGGTAGAAACTATCTATTTGGAGGACTGGGTTCTAATTCCTTAGAACAGCATCTTTATCTGCATTGTTCTGTCCTGCTGTTTGATCTACCCTTCCTGTGTCAGAGCTGCCCTTGCAATTTAGTTTCTGCTTCTCAAAACTAAGTAAACTTTGTATCACACCTATGCCTTTTCTGCTCTTTACCTGCAAGGCCTCTCAGCTGATTGCCAGCCAGTATCTTATCTTTGGGGTAATGATCCCTCCCAGCAGAGATTGTCACAACCAACCCACCAATCCTTTGCATGGGAACAGGGAAGGTCTATTGGACCAGTGACTGATTTGCTTCTGCCGCAACAGGGGGTGTGGTAGGGAGGGTTCTGGTCCCCGTGTCCTTGCTTTGCCTCTTCTGAGGGATTATCTTTGCAAGAAGTATTTGAAGGCACAATTGTAGTATAAAGCAATCCCAGAAATACAGCTGGGTCAACTTGAGTAAAAAGCAAACCCCATGTCTGCAAATTCTCCTCGATACTACTGCAGAAGCGATCCTTAGTAAGAAAGAATAGATAAGAAATGTTCCTTTGTTAATTGAAGTCTTAGGCAGAGTGTAAAAAGCCTTTAATGAATGGACACAGCAGGAAATGACTGGGTTAGACTCAGCTACAGTTTTAATAATTTTATTGGATGTGATTGACTTTCTTCTAGTATTCCTTCCATGGCTTCTCTTTGGGAGACCTTGTTTTAATTGTAAGACTGAAAAGTAGTGGCTAGGTGAATACGCAGGGTCACTGTTGTCTTTGCTAAAAGAAAAATGAAGAAAAGCAATAGAAGTAGAGGAAGTTTTACAGCACGTGGCCCATCTGTCGTGAAGCTGTGTGAACAACACATCCATAGAGAGAACAAATGGTGAGAGCCTGTGACATTACCTAAGAGACCATCATTTGTTGTATCACTGTGATCTTGATGATAGGGGATATTTAAAAATCCAGACTAATGTCACTTTCTATCTGTTTATAAAAGCAAAAGGGTCATTCAGATTCACCCTCCTTACCTAAAACAACTCCTATGCAGTGCGGCCTACACCAGCATTAACGCTCCTTATGGCATGTAAAGCAATGTCAAGCAAAGTAGATGAGGGCATCACATGTTTTATCCCACAAAGCATGAAGCAAACACTTCTCTTTTCTGACATTCTTGGACTTTTGACGTCTTTCAAAGTAGTGTTATTTTAAATTAGTGTAACAGTGGTGCTTGATGGCTCTAGCAGACATCACTCACTGCACTTGCAGTAGGGAGTACATGAGGAACAGTAAGACCTTTCTGTAATGAGAGGCCAATGAGGTAGACTATGCTATTAACAACCAGATTATTCTATTCCAATGCCTTGGAATTCTAGTTGTGGGCTAGATGACCTGTTGACTTGGTTATGCTCAAAATGGGACATGGAGGGTGGGTTTTGCCCAGAAAAGTTTGCGACATGGGTGTAAGACGCAAGAAAAGTCCTAAAGAAGGGTATTAATTACCTTAATAGGCAATAGTCTCAATACATCAGTGGTCTAACCACTGTTGAGCTTCCACAGGTGAGGACCAAGAGGAGAAGCAGTCATAGGTGTTCTCGGAGTACAGGAAGATGTTCAGGTGCTCTGATTCAGAATCCAGAGCCCTAATCATAGTTCAATAGCATATTCATGTGAATATCGAGACATATAGTTTTCTGTTATTAGGAGATTCTGGGAATGTTTTAATTGTTTGGGTTTTTTTCAGTGCAGCACTAAGTTTGCAGAAGAATGGAGCTTCTGCGCTCTTATGGTTGGGTCTCTTGAGAAAATGATCGAGCTGGGATGCAGGTGGAGTTATGCTCTGCTAGTGAAACGTGGTGATTGATGGAGCTCAAGGGAGAGAATGGGACCACAAATGTTCTCTTGGTGACTTGTGCCTTTCCCTTCCGTAGAAGGAATTGAAGGGCAGGCAAAGTGATGGATGGCTGAGCAGTCTTGCTTGGCACTACTCCATCCTTGGGGCCGAGCTGCTGGACTTTTAAGCCTGAAGAGGTAAAGAGATGATATGAAAGAAAGAAAGAAAAATATTTTCTTAAGTTTATATAAAATAGCTCTGTCTTTCTGAAGGAATATATAAGATTAAGCTGATATTGTTTTCCCACGTTTTTTCAAACATTTCAGTTTTGTGTTTGAGGCTGATTTCTGGGAATATGAGAGAAATGCAGAAAGACCGTAAGAGGAAACATTTGGGATATCAGGAAAAGAATGCTGTTTTACTTGTTATTTTCACCTTGGATGCAAGTACATGTCACGTTAAAAAGGGCCTCTTGGCCTCTGTTGATAACTCTAATTGCGCTGGGACGTTACTGTCCTTCTCAGGGTTGCAGGTGTGTGTTAACTTGGTCCTTGTTTGCAGACAAAGGAAAGTGAAGTTGTTCAACTGAAGGAAGTTTGAGTTTGTTTGCGCTTGTTTTCCATGCAGTCCTGTCACTATCAGGAGCAAAATATATTCCAAACACATGCTGGAATAAACGGCACACATGAGTTTCCTCTGATGCATACTCAATACAGAGCTGTCTGCTGTCTGAGAGAGATCAGTTTACAGATTATTTTTTTTTCTTCCTTTTTTTAGCTATTCAAATGCAAAGACCAGGAGTCATGGACGTCCTGTGGATTTGTGACATGCAGTGGCAGATGTTGAATTAAAAAAACCCTAAAGAATATGTTGTTTTCATTCATACAGTGACTTCTGCAGCCATTCTTTATCTCAGGCAGTTATTATATTCTGATAGTTAATAATCATTTGGGGCAAAAGCCACTTTTCGTGCGTATTGAACCTCATAAAATGATTCTTGTTGACTTACTGGCAGCACTGAGACCTTAGGAACTACTCTTAGACTAATCCAATCACATTATTAATGCTTTTGAGAATGACAATCTAATTTTTTTCAGCCATGATTGAGTAAACAGTTTTTATGCAGTGAGAAGAAAGGAGCAGAGTGTCTCTGGAAAGTTGGTTTATATTTTTGAGATGGATGATACAAAAGGGTGAGTGAGAGATACCTGTCCTATAATGGAGGGGTAATAAAATAATAAAAGATTAATTGCTTTATGGATACCTTTATGAAACATTAGAAGTCCCATTACAACTACTGAAACAAAACCACATAGCCGTTAACCAGACAACTGTATCCAGTATTTAAACTTCCATAAACTTCTCTAGAGGCACCTACAGGGGATAGTTGGGTGAACGCTGCCACCATGCTACAGCAAGTAATTAAATCAGCATCTTGGGGAAAGATTGCTTTTCTAACTCTGAGTGAGAAGGTGCACACCTCAGCCAGTTAAGTATATCTGGCTTGTACCATGGGAAATGGGATTTTACTATTTGCATAGTTATAGTGCTCAGAAGCTGTGCTTAGCATTGAGGTCACGTAGCAGAAGTCTACTTGAGCAGATGCAGCAGTGTCATGGGAAGCCAGAAGAACACCTCGTATCCAGCAGAGATGCCTTTTGCAAGGAGCCTCTAAGAATTCACAGTTTTCATTTTGATAAGAAAAAGTTCTGGTAACGTGCTATGGTGGTAGCTGAGCCGTTTTGGCAGAGATGCAGCTTTTCAGGCAGTGTGCTACAGAAGAGCATTCTTCTTTACATTTAAAACCTTTTATGAAGCCCAGCTTAAGTGGTTACTCTGAGCTATATGGTAGCTTTTATGACTGACACTAAGAAATAGAAAACAATTTACTAACCTAACTGGCATTTTAGATGTTAATGGAACATTTTCATGGAAGCCCTTGGTAAAAAAAGAGGGGCTTTATTAAATGAAGTTGAAATAAAACACGAACTAGAAACAGGGTGTGAAATTTGTGGAAAAAAACCAGCAAGCATCTGACCAGCACATTTCAGAGTACCTGTACCAAATTCTAGTTTTGCGCCCCTAGCATGGGATGAAGATAGTGTTGTAGGTATGAAATTCCATCAAGGAAGGAAAAAGATTCTGAATTTAAGGAAGCCTGGATGCCAAGCTTCACATTATCTTCACTGAATCTGAAAACGGAATGAGGAAATTTTGGTCAACACTTGCAGCAATCATAATCTTGACAAGGTCAATGTTAGTATGTCTTATTTGCGGTACGGTCATGGAAGTTAAAGATGCCTGAAGGCAGCCTTAGCCCTTGAGTGCGGTTCGGTGGAATTCAAATGTCATATTCTTACTTCCTCCAACAGAAGCTGATGGAGTATAACACTGACCAAAGAAATACTTTCTATTGCTAAGGTCTTAAAAAGTATTTTCACCTGTAAGTATGTCAGAATACGTTAAATAAGCCTCTAAAGATGCTTCCGAGGTCAAGCAGGTTTTTTTTTAATGTGTTCAAGTAATGAACTTCTTCCTACTGTACTTATTTGAAGGGAATCTCACTTCCATGGATGTGAGGGGTTGCAGCTTATTGCAGTTAGAACAACGTGACTAATCATCTCATGAACAGGACTTCAAATAATTACAATATATTTTCTAAAATTTTGGTGTGCCTCTTTCTGTCGAGGGAGCTGTTAGCAACCAAGAGCTATTATCCTTGTGTGAAGCAAGCTCAAAAGCCTTAGAGCCCCCCCAGGCAATACAGACCTGTAGGGATGTTCACTGCTGTTTCCTGACCTCAGTAGGTTTATGCGCAGAGGTAGATCGGTGCTTTTTAACTGGTGGAGAACCCAAGAGAAACTTCAGTAGTAGACAGTTTGTTTTAAATTTTGCTTAAAAGTTCCCATACATGTTATTTTCTTTTCCTCTGCTCTGGCAGGGGGTGTTGGACTCGATTTCTGGAGGTCCTTTCCGGTCCCTACCATTCTATGATACACTTTTTAACAAGCTGATAAATGTTGGTACATCATCACGAAAGCAATACAACAAACAAACATGCAAGGGCTATAAAGGTGTGGTGGGAATTTGTTGTCACTCTCCTGAGGTAAGGGGTGCCCTGTGCTGCTGGGTAGGGAAACGTGGATCTTGTGCTGTGTGCTCAGAAGACACTTGGTACTAGAGGGGCAGGATGCAGGACCTATGGGCTCCTCTGAGAAGCAAGAAATGTTTGTGACTTGCAAATATGTCTGTCTTCTCTTTGCTCTGTTGTTGTAGATTTTTAAAGAAACCTTTAGCAATAAACATGATTTGGGATGATCTTAAATCTACTTGATTCTTCTTTTGGCAAGGGAAAGATAAGTAAGTGGTGAGATCCCTCCTGTCCCTCTTACTGACCTGATTTTCAAATGATAAGATGCATGTACTTGCACAGCCTGTGCAAGCTCTGGGCACTTCTGAGCTGACACGGTAGTATTTTACTAAGAGTTTTAAAAATAATTAAGCAAATACAATTTTATAACGTAAATATTGCTGAAGATAAAGCAGAAGCCAAAAAGCCCCCTCAAAGGGCAACCCTATTGATTATTAACTATTCTTACGGATGTGGTGAAGGTTTGCTGGACGCAGGACCTGCTGAACAAGAAAAACACTCGGATTTCTTTGGATTTTTCTGGACAACATTCTGATATGTTTGATGTTTGTGGGTTCCATGCTGGGTAATTTGCCTCGGAAGGCGCTTTCTGGCCTTTTCTTCCCTTTCACTTCAATTTGGCACATGTTGCTGGTACTTAGCAGTATTGGATACTAGAGGAAATCATTTTGTAGTATATAAACCCCCATCATTCCTGAATAACTATAAAGTCCGAATTCTCTTTCCACATAAGAGTGTGGTTAATTTACAATTTACGGTGTTAGATGGAGCAAGTAAGATGAAATTTCCCTCAGCAGCCGGTGTCATTCTGATGCACCTGCGCTTTCTGTTGGCTCTATCTGTTCTCCGTCAGTTCTCTCGGACCTCACATGTGTAACATTTCACACGTCCTTAGGCCCAGTTCTGCATTAAGAATTTGGATTTCCTGCTCCTGCAACACCTCCAGTTTACATCATGAATATGCAGCGAACTCTCAGCTGCTCTTGTAGTTGTACAGTCCCTTGCATGGTCCATGGCCATGATACCTGATCCTTCAAGACCAGCTGTATTTGCCTTATGGCAAATTGGGGTTGTTTAGTCTAGTGAAGAGACTGAGAAGAGACTTGATGGTTCTCTACAACTACCTAAAAGGAGGTTGTAGCGAGGCTGCTGTTGGTTTCTTCTCCCAAATTACTAATGGTAAAACGAGAGGAAATGGCTTCAAGTTGCATCAGGGGAGGTTTAGCTTGGATGTTAGGAAGAAATTCTTCACTGAGTGGTTAGGCACTGGAACACCCTGCCCAGGGAGGTGGCGGAGTCATCATCCCTGGAGGCTATGGTCTAATGGATAGATAGATGTTAGGATGAAGGTTGGACTTTATGATCCTAAAGGTCCTTTCCAACCCTAATGATTCTATGATTCTGTAGAGCATTGCTGTGAGCAGAATAACACTGCACTGATTTTATTATGGGGTGAGTTGAGACAGAGGGCAATTAAACCAGCTCCAGCACAGTCTGTGATGGCCACAGCAAGGCAGAAGCAGGACATCCTGGCTTTGCATCTTGTGGCTGCATAACACCAATTTATACTCTGTCATTGAGAGAATTCTACTTTATTTTTTATTTTTTTCCTAAAATAAAGTTACATTTTTTTTTTAGAAATGCAGATAAATACAAATAAATTATGCATTAAAAAAACTGGTGTGTAAAACAAGCTGTGAAGATTTATCATTCTGGTGGTGCATGTTCAACTTAGTTCATTTTTTCTTATCTTTAATAGAAGAGCTATTTTGTATTCTCTGAATTGTTTCAATGACTGTTGACCTCTGGCAATTATGAGGCCACAGCAAACAAAACAAGCCAGTGTGCATAGGAGTATTTTAAATATATTATTCTCCTCCAGATGGCATTTGATGGCTATGCGTTGCCACAGAGTATAATGGCATCCTGTGACATATGTCAACCCTATGTGACAAGCAGCATGAGGAATAGATTTGAAATATAGAGGAAATAAATGCAAGAATCAATGGCTTCTGCTGGCTGCAGTGAACTGTGCAGGCCTCTGTGCTCAACGATTTCATGTTTTATGCAAAAGAAGAAACTCTTCTAGAATGTGTTAAAGAGTCTGTGCTTGAAACAATTTACAGTGAGAGTGACAAAGAAAATACAGTCATGTAGAAAGCAGACCAGTGACCATACCTTGTGTGTCTTCAGGTACTTTGAGAAGCAGTGCACTACTTCATGAGCTGTTTGGATCTCAAAGACTAAACCCCAATGATTTTAGGGTAAGAAGCATCATTTAGTGGAGCTATGTAGAGATGACATTATTTCCTCTTTAAGGGCTTTTAAAGGTTGTACTATTTTTGCATTAGCAGCAGAACAGGAACTTTTTTTTGAACCTTATGTTAATTTCTCTGCAGGACATGGAAGTCTGGAGACTAATTTTTGGAAGTATTGTGCTTTGAGTTATTTTCAACAGAAACATTTTGTTCCAGCTGGAATGTCGCACAACAGCCTCAGAGGTTCATGTGCAGTGCACAGTTTAAGCCAGTGGAAAGGGTGCACGTACCTAAAAGCAGACTGGTGTGGAGATTGTCCTAACTGGAATATGTAGTTTCTGCTCCTTATTGCTTGGTTATCTTGCTGGTTCAGAGTCACAGTGATTCGCTCAGACTGGTAAAATGCTGTGCAAGCGGTGAAGTGTAGGGAAGTGCTGCACTGATAACAAAATCTGCTCTTTGTTCATTTTAAATTCCATGAAAATGGTATTTAAATGGACCTAAATAGCAGAGGCAAAGGGGGAGTGCTGAAAAGTATATTAGAAAAAGGTTTCTCCAGCTTGTATGTTTTTCTCCAGTTTTAATACATGAAGTGACAAAACCTCCTTAACGTGAGATACTGGCCTTGCTTTATGGAAAGGTAAATGAAGTCCCTGAAGATCTTGGGATGTTCAGGAGTCCCTTGGGAAGCCTCTCAAAGGGGTGTCCCGTGCTTCTGAGCCAGTATAATTTCTGGCTTAAGTCTTTATTAGAAAAATGGAGGGTTTGGGGCAAGGGTTAGCTATTTGCTCTCTTGAATGAAACATACATTTGATAAATCCTCAAAAACTGAAAATGAGAGGTACTGAGGTACTGGGCAAATTAACAAATGACACTGCTGGCTATAATTTTAGCTGTGTCACTGTTCTGACAGATCCATTTTCTTTTGCCCGCTATGATTGATAAGTGTATCTGTCCAGGATTAGAGAAAGTTGCTAGAAGGGGAGTGCTTCAAGGTCAAATTGCTCTAAGGAGAAGTTATAGTTTTCTGCCAGATTTGCTTGATAGGGTCAGGGCTTTTTTTTCCTTGATTCAAAAATGTAGATAGCAATTAAGATTGATTCATGCCACGAGACATTTTTTTTTTTTTGGCTTTTGTTGCCTGTAAGCATTCTAGCAGGGGAAAAAAAACCCAAACAAACATTCCCCTGCCCAACCCTGTCACTTGGTCTGTGTTGCTGAAAAAAAGCTTCCAATGTGCTAGACAACCCTTGCTGCTCCAGAAGAGTTGATGGTTTGTCTCTTAATCTTTAACTTCAAAAATAATTTAGAGGTATGTAGTGCTATCCAAGCAAATTACTGAAAATTGCATCATCAGAGTAGACATGTGAGAAAGCTGCTAAAATATTGCTTGAAGCGGACAAAGTACTTATGTCACCAGCATTTGGATCTGAGGAAAGCCATTCGTTATTCCTCTGGCAGTGCAAGGTCCCAGGAGGATGTAACTATCTCTGCTGCTGCCATGAGAGCTGCTCATGTGCACGTGTGTGTAAAACATAAATTACTATGCACAAAAAAGCAGGCCAAGACTCTGAAAGTATCTGTCCAGTGTGGGACATAATTTTATACAGAGAGCCAGTAGAAGGCACTTGGATGTTTGGGATGGAGAACTGGAACAGATAGTTCTGCCTGGGTCTGGATGGTGTGAAATGGTCCCTGACCATTGCCATGGAAGCAAGGAGGGAAGATTGCCAAGAGGTGGTCAGTGATCCTTTTTTTTTTTTTTTTTTTTTTTTTGAGAGAGAGAGAGACGTGAGTAAGTAGATCCACCAAATCTGTTTTCTTTTTTTAGATGGAAACAGGGATTTTGTTTTCAGGAATGTCTGACTCGGAGATGGGGAGATATCATGGATTTTTATTTTAAAATTTCACTTTTGCCTTCTTCAGCTTGCTCCCAGTTTCTCTTCACCTTTTCCCCCCTCCAATTATTATCGATTCTTTTTCTTTCTTTTATAAAATATCACCCAGTTCTTTCCATCCAGTCCTTCCTTCTCTCATCTGCAATGCTTCCTACCTTACACAGATTTCTGCCTTAATGCAGCTGTGAGGCAGCAGATGTTGATTTCCCACTGCCTGATACTTTGAGGGCTGTAACCAGAAGTTGCTTTCCCTGAATTAATGCTAAGCCCAGAGCAGCTTTTGCGAGAGGCATGGCTGGGAGGAGGCTGCTGCTGGCTGGACTGCTAAATGAGCTAGGATTACAAATCTGCATTTAGTGGATGCAGTCAGTGCAAAATGGCAAATAGCAAGAAAGCCTTAAATTAAGAAATGTTAAGCAGAGTGACCCCTGAGCAGTGTAATCTTTATATTAATGGGGAAGAGAAACTCTGAGTACCTGAGGCCACACAAAGATGGATATGAAGCCACCCCGGTGTTCATGGTACTGCGCCTAATAGTATCTGAAAAATTTAGCACAAGGCATCATTTTATCAGCTTCCTTTGTGAAGCTATTTATTTTATTTTTTTAGTCTAATTGTGCATGAAATGGGAACTTGCTAACAGTTCATTAGTGGTGGGCTACTGAAATGATTTTGAAGATTTTGGTTCAGTCCAGTTCTGGTGGAAGCGGCACAGTGGAGTCCATGGAGAAAGACCCAAACTGATGCATCTGAGACTTCCCACCATCCTGTAAGGAGCTGAGTAAGCTCGGAGCTGACAGACACCCTTTTTCCTTCTCTGACATGACTGGGAATGCAGCAGCCCCTGCCTCAGCAATCTGCTGTATCCCTGGGATGGGTTGTGTTTTGAACAAACAAGGGTTTTGAAAGGACCATGGGATTCATGCTGGCCTTAGGTTTCCTCTGAATTAAGTCAAATTCCTGATAATACGGAGAACTGTTCATGGTCTCCTAAACACAAGTTATATGGTAAGGTCCACACAACCCTCTGAAATAGTTCAGTGGTGCAGCATATGTGGTGGCAGATTTGCATTCAGCTCTTTTTCCCAAATTTACGTGCTGTAGCATCAGTTCTGCTGTAGGCTCGGTCTGGAATGAAGGAAGGGTGATGACATTTCCCTCCTGCACAAACTTTTCCACTTTGTCTGAAAGAAAAAAAAATACTCTTTGCTGACATTGAAGTTTTGAGAAAGAAACTATTGCTGGGAACATTTAGATGTCAGTCTGCTTCACTTCTCTGTTGACGTAAAATGTTTTTCCTTTGACATGAAATAGTTCGGGGAGGGTAGAGATAAAAAGCCTGCCCCAACTGTTAAGGTGTAATTCTTATATAAGGAAGATTTGAGATGAATGAAACAGCTATAGCAGAATTGTTCAAAAGCATCCCTGTGACCCAGGCCCGAGATTCAGGGCATTTGGAGTTTTTCCAGGGATGATAATCAGTAAATTCCTGTTAGGCAGAGGAGAAACTTGAATCCTGCTCTTCATTTAAGCAGACCATTGTAGCTACTGCACTAATTCATGAGATAGTCTTCTTTTTAGGAAGAGAGATGACTTTGTTCTTCCTTTTTTAGACCTTGGAATGGGGGCAGAGCTGTGAATCTGAGCATCCATGCCAAAATATGTCTCCTCGGCCCTAGGCAGGGATAGGATCTGTCTGCAGCATTTCCCATGCATGTTTTTCATCTCCCTGCTCCAAATGTTGGCTTTTGTAAACACCAAAGTTTGCTCATGGAGTTCATCGTCTAAGATGGATGTTGTGAAGTCTGCCAGTATGGGGAGACTCATGTGCTTTATAGAACAATGCTCAAAATGCACCTTTATTTCTTTAAAGAAAGCACATTGTTCAAAACCCTTTTGAAAATCTGGTCATTAAGATTCACAACAGGAGATGGTGAGTGCTGGGCACTTCTGAAAACCAATCCTAAGTTTCTGACAAATCTTTAATTAAGAGACATGAAAGAGAAAGTACAAACTCCTTGATGGTTGGTCTGTGATAGATGTAAATACCTTAATTATTGGAGCTGGGGTTTGTTTTTTTTAGCATTCTGTGCACTTTCTGCACTTTGGGAGGTGCCTGATCCTCTCTTTGAGGCTACTCGAGGGCCACACTTTTCTACTCAGAGCTAACCTAGAGCCTTTCTCCTATATTCTCGGTGCCAACACCAACAGGCCTTTTTCAATTATCCTGCCTTTCAACGTGGGAAGATGAGGGTTGGGGTAAAAGCTTTTGTTTGCCCGCATCAAGTGGTACATGCAATTGCCGCTGTTTCCAGCAGCGAGAGCAAGAAGTCAACTTGGAAAAGTTTCCCTCTCCTTTCTTTCTTCAAAATGGCTAATATTTTGAAGGTGCACCTCTGTAGCAGGAGCTTGTGTCTGGAGGCTGTTTGCACGGTACCATGCGATGCTGCTGAGAGCGGTGTAGGATGTTTGCTTGATGTTGGTGCTTGGAGCTACCCAGTGATTCCAGTTGGCTCTCCAATCCCTGCTGGTCATGGTCTGACGCTATTATAGCTCGGCGAGATACCACGGTGTAATTTGAAAAGGATGAAAAGTGTTAAGAGCACAATGGGATGCACTCTCTGAAAAGCTGGATGGGAAAGCTGAGACTTTGAAGTGCAAAGAGGGTGAAATCTTCCCTGTGTAGGGAACTTGAACGAGTCCTGTGTACCATGTAAATTCCTGTTAAACCATCAAAGTAAGGCTTAAGTTGAGCTTAAGTGAATGGGTCTCATGCAAGCGTTCTGCCTGCGGGTAAACTTTACCCTGGCTGCTTATTTCTGGAAAATAAGCTCTTTAGAGGAAAGTGGAAACCGTAATTCTAAGTCAGGCTTTAAACAGGTATGTTTTAAGCGGGTGTACAAATTGGGACCCAAATCCATCTGTTAGCCCCTCAACAGGGATGTTATGTTCTTGGAGAGGGCTGGAGTAGTGGCTGAGCCGCTCTGCCAACCACTTTCTCTTCATATGCTGAAAGAACTGAGGAGGTAGAGGGTGGGAGGATAAAAGGAAGGGAGGAGATGCAGTGTGGGAAGGAGGGGATGAAGAACAGCAAGGCTGGAAAGGAGTGGTAGAGGGCTCTGGCATGGATCCCACCTGAGAGAGCACTGATTAACCTGAGGAAATTGAGGAGCTCAAGAGGTGGGTGAGGGTCTAGGAAGGATATTTATCTCTGAAATTGTATGTTGTAAAGTGAGGTCAGGACTGCAGCAGGAAGAGGGTGTTATCCTGAAATCATAGAGTGTAGATTCTTTACAGATTGTAACACCTGCTTGGCAAAACCCAACAACTCACATAGAAAAGAGAGAGAGGAGGCCCCCTCTCAAAAAAACCAACCAACAAAACACCAACCCTCAAAAAATGAGGCAGGTACAAAGATGCAATGACTATCTCTCTTTGCTAATATTGTTACTGAGAAGTTATTTTTTTCACTGCAGCATCCCAATGAAGCCTTTGAAAGTGGAGTTTTCTCCCTTCCCTAGAACAAAAAGGTGATTTTTTTTTTTTTTAATTTTTATTTTTTTTTTTTACAAATGCATACATTTATTAGAAAGGCTGGGAACCTTATTCTGGACTCAGACCAGCTTGCTGATTGCCCACCATGCACTCTCCCACAGCTGGGGGCTGCCGTGGGAGATGAGGTCTCCCCCTAACAG
>JAAGNO010007838.1:6987-24621 GCA_033439905.1 Ceryle rudis | reverse complement strand
GGCGGCTCACGCCCTCCCCGGCCCTGCTTCCCGCCACGGCTGGGCTGTCCCTCTGGGCTAGCGTGGGGTTGGTGGCACCCTGCGGCCGGCTCGCGCCGCTCTCCTCGCCGCCGTTCGCCGGCCAAATTTCTGGCGAGCGGGCCGCGCATCTGCATTAATTTAGATGGCTTAATGTGGGGAGCTCATCAGCTTGATTTCCCCGGTGGCTCTGGGAGTCAGCTGGGGCTCCGGGGCCTCCCATTAGCTGGCCAGCCCGGTGCCAGATGGCGGGTGATGGCTTGCGGAGGCTCCGGAGCTGACGTGCCCCATTGTGTGAGAACACAAAAGCAAGCCTGGCTGGATTTTTTTTTTCTATTTTTTTCTTTTCTTTTTTTTTTTTTTTTTTTTTTTCTTTCTCCTCCTTCTGCTTTCATTTTCCTTCAGCACTGTCACCCTCACAGCTAATTCCTGCAGCTCTCTTTATTGATTTACTTCGTTTCATGGTGGGGAGGGCTGTAAGTTCCTGGTGATAGTTTCCACGCGGATGCTCCTGCCTCATCCCACGCGAGTATCTTGTGGACTTTGCCATTTCCCATCTTTTATTCCCCGCCTGAACGTGCCCGCGGGGTGCGCGGTCCCGTGTGCGTGCACAGCTACACGCAACCTCTTCTCGGACAATTTGGTGGCATAAACAAGTTATTAGGATAGCATAGTGGGTCTCCTGGGGGGGTTATTATATGCCACAAGGTTTTGTTAAGATAGATTTAATCGCTGTCCTGGATATTTTGGTATCTCAGCAGTTTTTCAGGTCCCTAACAGTCTGCGCTACAATTGCCTGTTTGTTACTGAGTTTTGGTCTCTTTTGTTAATAGTAGAGAGGTGCCTGTTTTGAGGTGCAAGTGTTTATTCTGCCGAAGGTGCACGTTTCAGGAGAGAGCAGATTGATTACCCAGGCTCAGTGCAGGAGGGGCTGAACATCCCCGTGGAGGCCCCCAGAGCTCAGGCTTATGGGGTTTGGCTCTGATTTCCCTCGTGTGCTGCAAACACTGGGGCAAAGCTCAAGTTCAGAGCTCAAAGTCAGGAAGAATGCCCCACGGTTCAGGCAAAGCATTTGACCTCTGCCTGCTCTCCAAAAGTCACATCACTTCTGCAATTGCCACCATTCCTTGACATCCAGCAACATTCCAGCCCAGGCAGGTGGCCGCGCTCACATGCGCATCCCAAACTCCTAACAAACCTTAACTGAAATGAAATTTCATGACAACAGGGAGCGTAAGTGGCTAAATGTTGTTAACCCTGACATCAGGCTAGGTAAGGTGTCTGGAAAGCGGGTGGGAACAGCAAATCCATGAGCTGGGATGAGGATAGAGGAGTCCTGGGTGTGTGGTATGAGCTGGTCCTCTCCTGGGAGCATTCACAGAAAGAACGTGGCTACATCATCATTGTGTCATAGCTGGGCAGTTTTGTGTGGTTTTTTTGTGCAGTTTTGCAGGTTTGTGTGGCTCTCCCATCACCAAGAGCCTTTGGAGGCAAATATTGATATTTTAAATTTGGATTGTGTGGCCACTTGAGTGTCCAGCCTTTCTTCCAGCTCTTCCTTCATCAAGAACTGTGGTGCTGAGCATCAGGTGCTGGGTTTCTTTTCAGGATCTCAGTGTGTGTTTTGTCCACGGCACTGGCTTTTGCTGCCAGGGGTTGTTTGCAAGCATGGATGGGGAGTGATGGAGGGTATTAGGGGCCTGGTGGATCTGCAGAGGGCTTAGCTGATGGTAGTGATGAGTCCACAGGAGAATCTGGGTCTCCTGTTCAGGGGAGCGCTGCCTAAGGGAGCCTGGCAGCCTGCCCTCCATGACCTGCCCAAATGAGTTTCAGGATACACAAATGCTCAAAGCAGCACAAATGTTTGGGTAAAATATTTGCAGATTTCATGGTAGGAAATAGCACAAGCTCTTCCCATCTCATCTCCTCCTAGCAACTCCATCAAGCCCCTCCTTGTAGCCCTCCAAGCTAATAGTGATCCTGTCCAGGAGCACCTCCAGGAATTCCACTCTTTAAAGGCTTCCTGAGCCTCACCGTCCTCACCTCGTGTTACCCAGAGCTTCTCATTGTATCCTGGTCCCATAAACAGCACCAAAGGGCCTTGAGAAGATGAGAGATGCCACCTGAGGTTACCGGTGTTTGGCTAATCTACGATAGAAAAGCAAACCAGTATCAATACCTGAAGTCTGTATCTGAATGCCTTGGCAAAGCATTCAAAGTGGAAATTTTCTTTGGCTTGGCTGCTTGTTTTCAAAGTTCCCTGGAGAAAGGAAGTGGTTCTTTCTCCCGGCCAGTAATAGATGCATGCACAGAATACTGTATTTGGTTGTGACCCAGTACGGAGATTGGAGGTGGCAGATCACCAATACCTCGCTCTCCCATAAGCACAGTGAGGTTAGCTTTCTACCAAAGGACAGCAGAGCTGGGGAAGGGTCTAGAGCACAAGTGTGGTGAGGAGGGGCTGAGGGACCTGGGCTTGTTCAGCCTGGAGAAAAGGAGGCTCAGGGGAGACCTTCTGGCTCTGACAGCTCCCTGACAGGAGGTTGGAGACAGGTGGGGTCAGGCTCTGCTCTGAAGGAACAAGCAACAGGACTAGAGGAAATGTCCTTAAGTTGCACGAGGGGAGGTTTAGGTTGGAGCTGAGGAACAGTTTCTTTCCCTTCAGGGCTGTCCCAGGCTGCCCAGGGCAGTGGTGGAGTCCCCGTGATCCCTGGAGGGGTTTCAAAGCCGTGGAGATGTGGTGCTGAGGGACACAGTTTAGTGGCAGTGCTGGGTTAACAGGTTGGCTCAATAATCTTAAAGGTCTTTTCCAACCAGAAGGATTCTATGATTCTGCAGAAACCTGCTGTTTTAAACCAGCTTCTGTGCAGAAAACACACCCAGCGAGTGCAGCCCTACGCGGTGCGGCTGTACGTAATGAACTGCAGAGCTGTGTGATGGCCTCGCAGTAAATCAGTGCATCTCCTCTTTCTGTCGATTATCTTCCATGACCTGATCCTCTGGGATGTTTTGGTGCTGGTGGTGATCTCACAGCTGATGTTGTCCCACGGGCTGGGGATGTGCTGGGGAGGGGCAAAGCAAGGCAGTGGGCGTGTTGCCTCCTTGACACACCGCTCTTCTCCTGCCGCCTCTTTTCAACACATCCTCGAAGGTAATGAGTTTAACTTGATAAAGTGGACCCGGGGTGAGGTGTCCCTGTGAGTTTGGGAGATAAGCCTCCCGGCTTCTTATCAACCAGAAGGCAGTCCTCCCTGGAGAGCTGTGTTTTCTGGAATGCTTCCGTGCTCCTCAGCTTTGGTGATGGTCTGTTGATTCGAGGAAGATAAATATGGTGAGATTTTTGGTTTGTAACTCTGCCATCGCTTCCTTCCTCTGTGTGACCATCCACCACATCCTTCTTATCTTTAACCATTCTCCTGTGCGCTCGCTGGCATTTGTCCTCACGCTTCGGGGTGAGGATGTGTCTCCCAGTCATATTTAGAGTGCTGTGGGGTACACAAGGGAGGAGAGAGGCCCTGCTGCGGGTGCAGAGGTGCTTTCAGATGGAGTGGCCTCTTCACGCGGACTTGGCATGAAATGGAAGCTCTCACTTTGTCCTGGGATTGTCTGGAGGGTACAAAACCATCCCAGCAGAGGCGCAGGAAGGGAGGTAACACTCGCTGGCTCACGCACAGAAATACAATCCCCGTCTCCTGCCAGCTCCCAGAGAGAAATCGGTGAAAACATCAAACCACACGTCCTGTACAGCGGGGCTGATACGCCAGAGCTCTGAACTTTCTCTTTGAGGTGGTAATAGTTTGGCTAGCAGCCAGGAGCGGCCGCCGCGAACGGAAAGGGGGACTTCCAGAGATAAGCTATTTTCAGCCCACGGGGCTTCTCGCCGCGAAATAAATAGAAGAAAAGGACGAGCTCGACGTCTGCGGTCATGCGTCCTGCTTTCGTGGATTTGGCCTATTTTCTGAAGAATGGCTGTAATTCAGCTTGAATTTCCCCTGGATTGCTGCCAGCTAAATAGGAAGCTGTTGCTATTGCCAAGGAGTGAACAGGAATTTATATATGTAACTCAGCCACGGGGATGAGCTGACAGCTAACGGCTTAGCCGCTGCTAGGAGGAAAAGCAGACCTTGGAGGAAGATGGATTTTTCCCACTATCGCAGCAGTTCAGTCCTTTCTACAACTTCAATACCATCACCTTGCGTCTGGATCAGGCAACATCGTAACACAATCTCTGTGCTCAACACCAAGGGATGGGAACGGGAGCTCTAAGCATTTTGGAAGATCACTCGCATTTGAGGGAAATTCAGAGTTAGAATGAACAGAAAGGAGCTTTAGAGATGTCTTTTGTCATGCTGAGTCTGTGCTCAACTTGCTCTGCCTCTGCTCTGGCCTCTCCTCTCTCCTCCCCACGTGCTCAGGGGATGCTGAGTATTTCCATGCAGTGGCTCCTCTGTGTCGAGATGGAAATCCAGGCTCTCATGATGATTTTTCTATTTGAATAACTGCTTTAGTCCACGTGTGCACCGTTTCCACCTCCTTAATAACGAAGGGAGCAGTTTATCATGCTCGGCACATCGTATAGATGTGGTGAAAGACATACTGTTCTGAAGGATTTAAAGTTAATTTCCCTTGGACAGAGAGACCGTTGTTCGAGTTACTGCCTCTCGAAGGCAGGGCAGCCGCCTTTACCTTGTGTCTTTGTGCCAGACCCCGCGCTGCTGAGAGGTTTGCAAGTCTGTAATAGAATCATTAGGCTTGGAAATGACCTTCAAGATCATCAAGTCCAACCATCTACTAAATATTATCAGGAACACTAAACCATGTGCTGAAGTGCCACGTGTAGATGTTTTTTAAACACCTCCAGGGACAGTGGTTCCACCACCTCCCTGGGCAGCCTGTTTCAGTGCCTAACCTCTCTCTCAGTATCCAACCTTAACCTCCCCTGGCACACATTTTGGAGTCTGAGGGATAGAGCTGGCACTCAAACCTGCCATCCAGCCCACGCTGTATAATGGGACACAGCAAAGAGGTGTGTCTAGTTACCACAGAATCCGTCATGTCTGGCTGCTCGCTCCCTAATGACGGCTTGAGTCTCTGGCTGTGCTCTGCTTGGGTTTTTGCTGAGCGCTCGGGAGATCCCTCGTTGTATGCACCACACCTTGCACCACCAGGTGTGGTAAGGAGTTTCAGGGCATCATCTTGGAGGCAATTCTACCTCCTCCAGGCCCTCCCCCAGCTGCTGCCCAGGGGAATATCTCGGTCTGTAGAGTGGGCACCACGGTACCCAGTCAGAACGGGCTGTAGAGGTTGATTTTCTATGGACTTGGCGATCCCAGCCAGGCAGGAGCAGTGTGACGGCCATGGCTTGGCAGCACTGAGCGCTTTCCCAGGAGAAACTCTCACTGTGGCAGGGCTGACCCTGCTGCAGCAGAAGGGGAAGAAAATGAGGAGCAAATTACCAGCGCCGCTGCCGTTCGCTGCCGGCCCGATAAAAATGGCACCTTGCCCAAGTCTTCTATAAATCACAGGTTCCATTCGGAAAGGAGTTTTCTGTGGTAATTAATGAGCCAGTATAAAGACATTAAATGGAGAATGTGTGGTGATAGAAAGGCTTGTCATTCACTGAGCCATCTTCCCCCATGTGAATAACCACGAGGGAACAAAGGCCAAACTCCTTATAGACTGAAGTGCACTATCTGTGATAGCTGGGAATGAAGTAATTCTCTGAAAATAACAAAGACGCTGTGAAATACATTAGTAAACTAATTACAAGAGAGCTGGTAAAAACAGATGCTGAAAATTTAAAGCTATTATTGGAATGATTGCTGGCAGAAAAATGGGGGCTGACAACAAAAAATTAAAAAATGCATCTCATTTAAAATTCATTAGCCTGTAAATCAGGACAGCTCCCTGTCTCAGAGCGGGGCCGATGGCATTTCCGTAGGCAGTTGGGATGAAAAGCTTCCTTTCCTTCACCTTTCTGGATTCCACCATCGCCTCTGGAGATGCCAAAATGAAGCGTGTGCTCCTCGGTGAGCACGAAATACCAGGGACGGCTGCTGGCTTTGCAGACCGGGAGGTCCGAGCAGGGATGTTCCTACCCAGAGGTGTCGCAAGGGCTGTGGCGGGGCAGGATGACGCCACACGCTCAGATGGCTCGTGGCCTCTCTGAGCTGATAAAAAGCAGGATTGCTCATCTGCGCTCGGTATCGGAAGCATTTGGCTGCAGACAAAGTGGTCCAAGGCCAAAAACGGCTGCGCGGGAGCTTCCTCTTGTACCATCTCCGTCAATATTTGGGAGAGGGATGGGAAACGTCGTTATTGTGCAACAAATCAAAACGGTAACTATGTAATTTGTCTTAATTGTGTATGTCGGAGTAGGAGAAACACGAGGAGCTCCGGATGGGAATCTGGCAGGAGGGACCTGCCTGCTGGCAGCGTGCTGCACGCTTTGCTTTGCCCTCGCCAAGCCAGCCTCTCCCGGAGGCTTGTGGGACAGCTTGCTCTTCATTTTTTCATCATTTTAGGGGTCTGCAGGGCCACTTGAGGTGAATAAATCATAAGTATTTTGCAAAGAGCAACTGTGTGCTTCAGAGGAAAGCCTGGGAGGAGGCGAGGTCCTGAAGAAGCTGTTGCCCAAAGCAAGGTGAGCTGTGAATGCAACAGGAAGGAGCATCTTGTGATGCTGGAGAGGAGCCCTGCTTTGGGGTGGGGGAGCCTGATATGATGCTGGGGTTTCTTAAGAAGTCACCCCACAGAAACACAAGAGCCCTTTGCAGTGACCTGTACCCCTGGGCAGGTGTCACAGTGGCCAGTGTTGTTCGGCCAACATCACCCTCATTGCTGGGACTGTAACGATGACGGATCACGTCCTCCTGCACTGCAGCCCCATATGCAATCCGCCCCAGCAAATTAAGAAGTTGTTTATGACATTTAATACTCCCCCCTTCCCTCCAGCAGCAGGGTGGCAGGACCACAGGTTTGGCTTCACAAATGGTCGCCTCAGGATACACTAAATGCTGTCAGGAGCCAGAGAGCAATTTCATCTTGAAAAATGACTACAATAGCACGCCGTGGTAAAGGTCTCTCCCTGCGATGCCTCCCTCCCCGCCAGAAACTTCTCTCCCTGAAACCAATTTTAAAGCGCTAAAGGGGCTGTTTATTAGTTGATTCCCCTGCAAAACAAGAGGGTGCTGGAAGCCAAATACCACTTTGGGCTGTGTGCTGTAGCAGGTAACGCTGTGGGATGGTGCCGTGTGCTCTGAACACGGAGGGAAGTGAGACGTTTGGTCCGTGGGATTGCCAAGATGCATCTTCCGAAGTGATCTAGGAGCAGCGTTGCCCCGTGCGTGGAGCGCACCATCGGTACTCAAAGGATGATGTTGGATTTGGGTTGTGTCTGTGGGTGTCACTTTGTGGCCCCTGTGCCTGTCTCTGTACAATGAGCCATACAGTTATAGGAAAGGTTTGAGGATCCTCAGACAGCCCTGCTTGCTCGCTGGGCTTCAGAGGGGACGTTCATGCCAATGCCCCAGGACTCGCTGCTTCTTAGTCCAGGCTGGGATGATTTCTGGCTGCAGCCACGTTGCAGGAGGTTTTGGGTCTGAGCAGGCGGCATTTGGGCAGTGCCGCCGTGCGAGGGAGAGTGTGGTGAAGGGCAGCTGCTTTCAGGGCTGTCCTCTGGCATAGGCAACTCCCCTGGCGCTCTCTGTCCTCCCAAGTCAAGATAGTGAGGGTGGTGAGGTGTTGGAGGTTGGGGATGCACCCTGGCATGCTGTACTGGGACAATGTGGGTGCAGCCTCTCTTGGCGGGACAGCACTTTGTGAGCTTTGCAGAAATTGTGCAATGTTTCAGTATAAAAAAGCCCTTGGGGTGTATGGCCCCTGTTTATTTCCGTGAGTGGTGCAGGGACTACATTTACCCAGACAAAATTCTTCCCTGCTCACAGGAGACTACCCCTGCATCAACAACTGATGGTCTGGCAGTTATTTTTTCTGATAAACAAGCTATAATCAATACCCTAAATATACTAAATGTTCATTAGGGGTGGGAGATGGGCTTGGAGGTGTGTGTGATTGTGCAGGAGTGGCTGAGTGGGCTGGTGATGGGCAGTGCGTTTAATGGAGCCTCAGGAAGAGGAGTGGAGTTGCAGCACAAGCATTCGAAGGTTTCCCAGGTGCCACGATGAAGTCCTTGCAGGGGCCTTTGCAGGGAGAACCCTTCCTCCTCCTCCTCCTCCTCCCAGCCTTGGTCCTTTGCTCATGCAGGGCGCGTAGAGCAACCAGGGACCCCTGAGCACGTTCCCTCCGACCCGTGGTCTGCATGCAGTGGAGATGTGTTCATTACTTTTGCAGGATATTTATCATCCTTAGACAGAAGCAGCCCCCGTAGGGCTCTGCGCTTTCTTCCACTTGCTTCTCAAAGCACCAAAGCAAACAGTAAATCATGGGTCAGTAGAGTCCATCGGTGCTGCTCGCCGCGGTGCGGCGGGGAGGTGACCTGAGCTGGGTTTGCCTCGCAGTCATTTCACATCTTATGCAAAGACTTGAGAAGCCATTTTCCCAGATCAGGCAATAATTTGTCTCCTGGTGGACTTGGAGTCATGAAGTGGTAGATTTTCTTTTTTTCCTTCCTCTTCTAAAATATCTGTTGCATGTTCCCTTCCATGGGCAGCTGCTGTGTCCCACTGTGAGGCATTAGCTCAGTTGTCTCCCTTTCATCCCTGTCCCAGAAGCTTGGGGGGGGTGTGGGGTGTGGTGTGGAGAAACAGGCCAGGTGGAGACTTTGTTCCTCAACCAGAGAAGTCCATCTGATGTGTCATCTTCTCAACCTTGTTTAAATTATTTCACTCAGCTCTGATGGAGTGTGACAACAACAGAGTAAGGAGGATGCAAAATGCAGAGTGTGGCGAGCCTGGACCATCCTCCATCCCTGCTCAGAGCAGCCCTATCAGCTCCAAAAGAAGAAAACAGCCAAAGCAAAAGAGGAATAAGCATTTGATTGCAAAATATTTTTATATTAGCATTTGTTTGCAAATATTGCAAATAAAAAGCATGCAGGAGTGACCCTCTTTCCCTCTACGTCTGCCCAGCACAGAGCGAGATGAGCCTTCCTCCCTCTCTCACCTCATGGTGTATTTTGGTTCCTCTTAAATGAGCTACATTCCTCCAAAATGTCTTCCTTCCTTCAAACTCTCCTGAATCTCACAACCCATTTTCTTTTGAGCTCTGAGGCCCGGCAGGGACAATAGAGATTTGGGGTTTTCCCCCCCTGTGATTAGCGGGCAGGGGCAGAGGGGATTTTCCTCTCCGCTGGGAGAGGCTTGGCCTCTCTTTACTATTTCCCTCCCTTTCCAAAGCCGGGAGAGAAAAACGATTTTTTTTTTCCTTCCCTTTAGATGTGAGCAAAGGCTCCGGCTCCTGCTACTCCTGGAGAATTAAATAGATAAATGGGCGGCGCTGTTGTTCACGCTTCACTATGCACAAAGCAACTTGCATTGGAAATTGGGCTGATGGCAGTTCAGCGACAGCCTCGCACAATGGCATCATTAGACACGCGGGGCCGGCTCGCGGGCGCAGGGGCTGCTCTGCAGCTGGAGTAGCCACCAGGCTGTTGTGATGTAGGCATTTATTTATTTAATAAATCTTTATAAAAACACTTTTTTTTTTTTTTTAAATGTGGAGAAATAAACTGTGGTGTCTTTTTCTGGCAAGACTTGGGAGAGCATTCCTGTTTGAAAGGCAAGGGAAGAGAGGAGAGGATGGGATCTGTGGTGTCCGTACGCCCCCCGTCTTTTGTGCTTGCTCTTTTCTACAAGGAAAATTTCTCCATTTCTAGAGTACGAAGGGGAGCAGATATGAGACCTGTGTCTGCAAAGCCTTCACTTGATGCCCTCCTTGAAAAGATTTCCCTGCAGGTCACTAACTTAATGGTGAAGGTCTCCTAAGCCAGGAGGGAATGGAAGAAGGTGTGAGCCCTCGGCTTCTTTTGGGGCAGGGAAGGTGTTTGGGAAGGAGTTACAGTGCCAGGGAGGATGAGTGTTTAGGAAATCTCACAGATACCCAGGGATGATTCTGCTGGAGCTGTCAGCCTGATTTGAAAATGGTTTAAGTCGGAGTTTAATTGGCATGGTGGTCATTATGTTTTAAAAATCACTCTGTCTTCTGCTGACGTGAGGGGAAATTTGAATTTATTAGTAGGCTGGAAAATTCAGTATGAAAATCAGCAGCTGTTGTCAGCGTCAGGATGGAGCCACTCTTGGAAGGGGTGAGCTCTGGCCATGGCTAGGTCTCTCACACTGGGCAAACCCTTTGCCTCTCAGTGTTCACCTTCAGCAGCTGTAATGGAGCTAATGGATCTCACCTTCCTTGGCAGAGGCACCTGGGAACCCAGGTACTGGAGACACGTCCCCATTAAACTCTCATTCCTTGTACTGTGTCAAATTCAAGGCATTTTAACCATGAAGCTGCGCTGGAAGAGATCTAACTTGAACAGGCAGAAATGCAGAGAAAAGGTCTTTGCTTGTGGACTATCACTTGTGGACTTGCCTGGCGTCAGTGTTGGTGAGGACGCTCAGCTTCTCCCAGCATCCCCTGGTGTCACAGCCAACCTGGGTAGCGATTTCCCCCTAAGTAATTTAAAAGCAAGAAGCACCATGAGTGCAGAACTAGCTGGGCTTCCCAGATATTCTCCTAACACCAGGCTTGGCACTGAACCTTTCAAGTCTTCGTCCTCCCCTTGTGCCTGTGGTTGATGATAATGTTTGCGTTTTAATGATTCTAACAGACCTGGGATTTGCTTTGACATACCAAGTTAATGTTTTCGTTTTCGATATCAAATGTAGGTCAATCTCTGGCTTAGAACTAATGCTGTGCTGAGCACAAAAGGATTGGCCACTAATGGTTTCAATTTAGTTTTTCATGGAGTAACGAAAATTTCACTCGATACCTATTTTCATTTTTATTCCATTGGCCTGTCCACGGGGCCTGTTAGGATGGAGAGAGAGAGTTTGTGCTTCGATGAGAGAAGACCTGGCAAATTCGTTTACCAGAGCAAATTCACTGTGAATATGGATGAGGATGAGTTGCTGCTCACCTGCGCTGTGTCCATAGGACATGCCTTCAGGGGCTGCACCCTGGTGAGGTTTAGGTGATGGGAGATCTCAAGCATGGGGTTGTCTTTAGGGAAGAGCCTCACCTGTGATTCAGCCTCATTCCGGTTGACGTCCTCTGTGATACAACGTGGAGAAGGAAAGGTGAAGAGTAACTCCTCTCTCTGGTGCATTAGGCATGGCTGTAGACAGCTCAGCCTGAATCTAGTCTTGGCCAGTGTCTTTGGGAGAAGATTCCCCCATGCCTGCAGTGTGGGAGGGCTGCTAGGACCATTGCCTATCTGCTCTGAGCCCGTTTTACTTTGTTTTTCCCAGCCCTGTGCTGGTCTGTGTGCGCCATGGCCCAAATCCAGGTGTGCTGACAGCAGCAGCTCCGAGACCAAGTGCCTTGGAGCATCAATATGGAGCAATGAGCGTGCACGTGATTTGGGTCTGATTCCTGGCTCGATGGCAATGTTACGCTCACTGTGTGCGGACGGTACCGTGCCACACACGGAGATGGCAGAGGGACATTGAATGGGAGCAGGGTGGCACTTACCCCATCTGATAAAGGGACCCTGGGCAGCACCAGCCTCTCCACTGGCCCATGGATGCTGTGTTGCTGGATGACGGAGACCGCAGGCAGATGGATTAGAGGGTGGCCTCCCCTCTTAGGAGCTCGTGGGTGAATATTGTGATTGCATCTATTTATTTTTAAAATTATTATGGCCATTAGCATAGAAATGAGATACAGCTTCCTGGCTGCTGGCCAACCCCACCCGAGCTGGTGTGCAGCTCTTCTCGGTGGCGGCTGAAACAATAAGGGGGTAGCTGGGGGTCCTGGCGTTTGCTTGGGGGTCCTGGACGAGTGACAAACAGGAGCAAGCACTCTGCTGCATGAGGTTGTGACAGTCGGTTGGGACATATATAAAAATCTCACGTGGGTAAGCAGAGATGTAGCCCTGTGAAGCAGCCGCGCTCCCATCCCTTTCCTTTATGCCCAGTGATTTATTTCCAGGCTGCAAACAGCAGCCCAGGTAATCACCTCGCGTTACAAGTTTTGTTGCTGTTTTACAGGAGATGCTTCGAAAGCTTTTGCCTCTGCAACTGTAAATAAACTCGTAAACCTGTTTTAAAAATAGCATTTTGTAGCTCGGTGCATGAATTTTTAATGGACCTTCTGCAAGCCAGCTGGTCTTGGCAAGGGTCACAGTGTTTCCTAGGCATTTAACATAAAACTGTGCTTCAAAGCCACATTATAGGGTCGTTGAAGAGTAATGTTTTACTTAACATCCTCATAACTGAATTATTTATAACTTCCCATGTTTTATTCATGATAAATATTAATACTAGTGTCTTTAAGAGTAGAGGTTATTGCTGCAGTTTTACCTATAAGAGGTGATATTATTGAAATAAAGGAATGGCAATGAATTCTGGAGCCAGGAGAGCGGAGTCTGTGCCGGGGCTGTTCTCATTCACACTTCCCTCTTCTTATCAACCCTGTCAGCCACCGAAAAACCTCAGCACTGAGCATCTGTACATTTGAAAGGAATTTTCCTACAGGCATCTGAATCTGCTGGGGGTTTTTTCTGCCTTTTTTTTTTTCTTCCCTCTTTTATTAACAAGCTTTTTGTCATTCTCATTAATTCTTGAATTCATTTTTTGGCGAGAGTTCATAAGCTTTGGTCGCAAGATGCTCGCCCTGGTCTGGGTCTCCAAATGGCAGCCTCAAAATATTCTGCAGGCTCCCTCGAGCTCTCCTGCTACAGGCATCCCCTGATCCCCCATTTTGAAGCTTCCCTTGCCACCTTGGGAGGGGAATCACTTGGTATGGAAGACCCCTCAGCAGCCTTTGGGCTCCTTCCCACATGGGTGAGTGCTCTGGGCCAGGAACAGTTTCATTTCAAGGCTAAATCTGTGTGAAATGAGTGAGTAATTTGCCATTCCACCATTGGGCTCCATCCTTTACCAGTGCGGATATTTGCATTAGCTTTCATCTTGGGAGAGGAATTTTGTACGATTTCGCCTTGCACTGGTGCGGTCCCCTCTGGCTGGAGCATTGCAGGGCCACCTCCTGTCCCCGCTCCCATTGCTTCATCGCCCACTGTGGGGCCACCCACCCCATCCCACCCTCACAGCTCCAAAACCTTCCCAGCCCTACAGCCGTGCAGAGCCGGGGCTTTGCTCCGCGTTACTCCATCAGCTTAACAAATCCGCAGCCAGCGGGTCGAGGGCGGCGGTGGCGGGAGCGGCGCGGGTTAATGCAACACATCTTTAATGTATGATCGCTAATGGCCATCTCCCATCTGCCTGAGCCCAACTGGAGTTTGCAGATGAATGATTAAGCTGCTGTGACACAGACGCAGCTTGTTCCGTAGCAGAGGTACATTCATTACGCTTGATGCGTGTAAAAGGGGACGAGGCTTTCTCGCTGGGGAGAGAGGGGTGTTCTGGGGCTGGGGTGGCAGAGCTGGGGGCTCTCTTGGCATTTATTTGGTAGGAAAACCTAAGTGATCTTCCCGTGGATAAATGAATCATGAGCTAAATAACCACCGGGATGTTTATTAGCTTCGAGTATGTTTGTTGCAGAGTCAACAGGCAGCACCTTCCAATTAATTAATAGTAATAATTACTCTATTATTTATGTAGCTCTAACAGCATGCCGGAGTCTTTCTGCACAATAGTTACAGCTGGGGCTGTGCTGAAATGGGCTGGGATGGATTCATCCTGCGTGGGCACGCTGGAGTTTGTCATTTGCTGTTGGGTGGTCCCAACCCCAAAAGCCTTGGTTTGCTGAGCTCTTGGCAGCTGCTCTTTCTATCGGCTGAAGCCTGTTGCTCCGCAGCGCAGGGATGTGACCGTTCCTTCTGCGGTGCTGGGAGGCAGAGTGTGCAATGAGCTGGAGCATCTGCCGAGCAGAGATGGGAATCAAGGGTTGTAAGTTTTCCTGGAGTATCTGGGAGCTCTTTTGGTCAAGTTATTAAACAAAATGAGTTTAGGAGTCAAGCTATCGGAAGGATCTTTACAGCAGGTAAGATGTTGGCAGCAACAGAAAGGTTCGACATTGCTTTTCAGATGTGAGCTTGGATCCGAAGCCTGCTGGAGCTGTCAGCAGTGACCTCTGATAAGTGCCAGTGCAATGTCTGCACATCTCGCTGCCCCTGTAAACCTCGCTGTGGAGCATGTGGGTCGTGGAGCACTGTCTCCTGTCCCGGTTGAGTCAAGCAGTTCAATGTGCAGAGGCAGATGCATAGAATCATGGAATTGTTTTGGTTGGACGACACCTTTAAAATCATCAAATCCAACTCAGCACTGCCAGGTCACCTCTAAACAGTGTCCATCAGCACCGCATCTACGATCTATAACAAGAGCTTGCTACTAGCCTTGCTTCTCCATGAAGGAGGTTAGGCTGCAAATCAGCCTTCGGCTCTCGCGTTACAATCCCATTAGCTGTCTCTGGGAAACTGGGGTGTTTCTAGGTCATGTGAAGTTGTTGACAGTGAATCTCTCTTCACATGTGAATATTTTTGTCTCATCCTTTTGTCTTTCAGCAATGTCCGACTTCCACATCCACCCTCAGAATGCAGTGGTGGAGGAAGGTGGTGTAGCAAGATTCCAGTGCCAGATCCACGGCTTGCCTGAGCCTGTCATCCTCTGGCAGAAGAACCGCATGCCGGTCAACACAGACAATGAAAGGTAGGACATGTCTAAGCCAGGTACTGCTGTCCTTTCTTCGGGTGCAAAAAGGTGACAGGGCTCGCTATTGCTTTCACAGTTGTGTTAGGACACAACTAATCCGGGCTGAGGGTCTTCAACACCCTTTCTGCCATGGAAGACTCTTTCAGTTAATGTTGTGGGTTGTCTGGGCTCCTTCTGGCCAAGCACTGTGCAGAAGCACTGCGTCTCCCAGGAGAGCTGGATAAACCCCTAGCTGATTTTGAAGGGAGCATGGGCTTGCATTGACCTTCCCTGAGAGGATCAGCCCTCCTTCAGGTTGGCTTTCCAGCATGAAGAGCCCACCCAGCAATCCTAGCAGAGCCAGGGTATCTTTGGCATCCGTCATCCCTCTGTTGCTCCATTTTGTGCAACTTTTTCTGAGCCAGATCCATGACTTAGGGTCTTTCATGCAGGTCCTGAACTCTTGCAAGTGCTGAATTACACCATGGTCCCTAAACTCTCCTTCCCGGGTGGACTTCCTTGTGGGTGGGTGGTGGGGAAGCTCTGCAGAGAGCATCCCACGGTGCCCTGGGACACCGTTTCCCCTACAATCCTCCTAACGACAAACCCCAGCTGCCCCCCTTCCCCAGCCCAGCCTTGGGACAGCACGTCCTCGCTTCCTGTCTTTGACGGGCTGCTCCCTTCGTGTCGGAAACGTCCCTCATCATGGTTTGATCCTCCGAGCAGTGGTGGGCCCTGGCAGAGGACAGGTGGCAGGAAAGACGTGCTCCGTGCTGGCAGCCTCCAGCGGTCCCAGCTGTGGCTGGGGAGCTGTGCAGCCGATGGCAGGAGACAATCGGTCTCAGCACACCTCGATCACAAGTTGACGTCCTTGCGTTGGGAACAGGCAAGACCAGGAAGCTGTAAATATTTTTCTGAAAGCCCCTATTCTTAAAAATGTCAGTTCTGCAGCAGAACGTGGTTGGGTTCTTTGGAGGCAGGAGAAAACACGAGGGCTGGAACAATGCTTGACCTTTTCAGCGTTACGGTGAACTTACAGTAGAAGGACCCAAGAGGCCCAACCTGCTGTGGAAAACTGCAACTGTCAGGTTTTGTTTTTCCTTGTGTTTTTCATTGGAGCTTTTTTTAGCCCAGCGCAGGGTTGATTTTTTAAACTTGACCTCCTCTGAAGGCTCCTTCCTCACACAAGTGTTAAACTGGAGATGTGGTAGAGCAGGGTGCCTGATCCAAGGTGGTATCAGCAGAGGTAAGAGGGGGTGGAACTGGGCCTGAACCCTTGTGTGTATCTCAAGGAGATGTTGCAGGACAGGTGAAGTCCTTCTGTGCATTATTGCCCCTTTCCAACTGAGCCAAGAGTCACTGGCGTGGAGATGGTCAAAGATGTGGCAGGGATTTGAGTGCAACCAGGACTTCTTTTCTCCAAGGCTGAGGAGCCCCAAGGCTGAGGAGCCCCAAGTTTGAGGAGCTCCAATTCTGGGGAGCCAAGACTTTGCTCCAACCCAGAGCGCCCCAAGCTGCATTCATCTCCTGCACTGGCGCAAGGAGCTTGCCCAAGCCCTGGACAACGTGGGCCAGGAACAGTTTCCTCACATTCGGTGCCCTGCTTTTGAACAGATTTGCCTTTTTGTAGGAGTAAAGTTACTGGGGCAGGTTTTTATTGCCAGCTCAGGAGTTAATCCCTGACACCACCGGGCCTGGCCGATGAGGGTTCCTTCTCTAACTGAATTGGTTTTCTGCATTAATCACGCTTGGTGCATTTCTGCGTATCAAGTGTATATAAATTTGTATGCCGAGTCTTGCACTTGGAGGCTTTGAAGGCAGAATAGCTTTGGAATTGAATCTTCTAATGCTGTGGGCAGATTGTTAACAAAAATGAAGGTTTCTTGTGGTATAATTCATCCAAAACAATGGGCATTTTCAAATCCCAGAGAGATTGCAATCAACTTTGGGAGGTGGAAAACTGATTGCTGTCACGCTGCCACCGCGCGTTCGGAACCCGGCGCGGGGAGCGGGCTATAGGCACTTAACCATATGCTGATAGGGGAGAAGATATTCTTCATCTTCCAGGCGGAAATGGATTATTAACTCATCACGGTGTAATGACTCGCTACCAGCCAATTTAAACCCACGGTTGCCAAGCAACCTGTAATGTATGTATACAAATATATGCGCGTGCGTGTGTGATTTAAATGCACCTCTGTTTTAAATATATAAATATATTTATTGGTATTTACGTATGGCCGCTCGATGCCTATTTTAAACGTGCCTTTCCATGGGAGGTTTTAAGGTGAGTCCTGGAGCTGGGAGTGTGGAGCATGTGCTTCCCCTGATGCTCGGCTGTGGTCACCGTTGCTCAGCTGATGAGCGATACCTCCCGTGTCTGCTGCGCTTGTCAAATGTGCTGCCAAAGCTTCTCCACAGGTTTAATAGGAGGAAGCTACTTTGGAGCCTTCCAGCAAAAGTCATCCTTTCTCAGGCGTGCATCAGAAGATAAAGAAAGGGACTGTGTACCCCCCGTAAAAGACAACCAGAGGCTCAAGTATCCAAAAAAATAAACTGGTGCAGTGATGGGCTCAGTGTGCCGGGGTCTGTGTCACTCTGGTGGCATGGGTGTGCAGCCTCCTTTCACATCATGTCCTGCTTTGCTTGAGGGAGGTTCTCCTCTCCCTATGCTCTGCCCTAGTGAGGCCACATCTGAAGTATTGTGTCCAGTTCTGGGCTCTCCTGTTCAAAAGAGACAAGGAACTACTGGAGAGAGTCCAGCAGAGGCTGGGAAGATGCTGAGGGGCTGGAGCATCTCTGTGCCCAGGACAGGCTGAGAGCCCTGGGGCTGTTCAGCTGGAGAAGAGCA
>JAAGNO010007837.1:0-64734 GCA_033439905.1 Ceryle rudis | reverse complement strand
CCGTCGCTGTGACCACCGGCGTAAACAGGCCGGCATGAGCGGGCCCGGCCCGGCCCTGGGGCCCAGCTGCCTCCGGCTTAGCCGCGGCCAAGAGGAGCCTGGCAGCCTCCTGCTCCGCCGCCTCCGACACAGGTGAGGACACCGCGCGTCCCTCTGCCGGGCCCCGCTTCCCCGGGAGAGGCCGCAACCGGCCCGCCCCGCCTGCCAGGCCCCGGTGGGCCTCTCCTCCCGCCCTCAACCCGTCCCAGGGAGCGGCTCGCGGGCCTCCGCCCCAAAGGCGGGCTCTCGCCTGCTCGGGAAGTGCTGCGGTGTGAGGAAAATGGGATGGGATTCATGGGCTGTTATCACCTGGGGGCTTTCTGTGGGGCTGAGCGTGGATAGCCTGGAGTCCCCAGCACACTTTGTCACCACCTCTTCCTTTATCATCATCTTTCGGGTGCTTATGTGCTGCGGGAGGGGAAGAATACTTAAAGTTGGTTCATCGGTCACACCTGATGTCGATGTGTTTGCTCCCGGCGCTGTAAGACTGCGGTGTTAGTGTGCGGGGTGACTTCTGGGAGAGCTGTGGTCCTGTCACGGCTTCTCTGAGAAGTCCTCCCGAAGCGCTTCTGGCGATAATTACCAGATTATGTGAAGCAGATAGTATAGGTGCTGCTATTTCAGAGCTGCCTTGCTGGTGAATGGACACCTGCAGATGTTTCTTCTGCAGGCATGTTTTTACTCTTAAAAAAAAAAAAAAAAAAAAGCTATTTTTAGGTGTTTGTGGGTACAAATCGTGAATGTTTGATTTCTGGGCCTCATGCCAGCATCTCAAACATCCAATACTACCAGAAATAATAACACTGGCTCTAAGAAGCTAAACTTGTGTGTCAATAGTGCTTTTGTAGAAATGCTGTGTATGTCTTCATTAATATCCTGCTCTGCTCTGGACGACCATTCGTGAATAAAAAGGAATAATTTTCTGTTTAAAAGGCTGGATAAGAATATCCACAGTATACTTGTATAGCAATTATTAAAGATGTGGGCCCTAGATAGGGAAGACACTTCATCTAAATCGTGGCATTAGAAAATGAAGGGAGAGGGCAGATGAAAATCAGAGTGTTCCAGACTGCGGGCAGCTTGAAACTATGGGTTTGTGTGTGAAAATCCCTCCTGTTAGGAGCAGAGATTCTTTGTGCTTCCTGAGAGCTCCGTCGTCGTGGTGGTGAAACCTCCTCTGTTGTAGCTTCTCTGGTGTCTGAGTGAGGGCTTAGCTCAGGCTGTGCGGATGTGCTACATTGCCAGAGGTTTGAGAGGAGCTGAGGAGGGGTTTGGTGTTCCACCTCGGATGTCAGCTCCTCAGGCTGGTTCAGTTGTACCAAAAGATTCGGGGGTTATTTGGATGTTGACAAACAAGGAGTAGTATTTACACCAGGTTGCAAGGAGTGTGAAAAGTTGCCTCTGGGACCAGTGCTGCGAAGACAATCGCCCCTTCAGAATCCCTCCAAGGGATACCTTTCAACACCTTTTTAAAGTGCAAAATATAAAAACCTGGTGTTAAATTTCTGGTGCATTTCAGCTCTCGAAGTCTCGCTTTGGAATTCAGTGCTAATCTAATTTAAGGGCGACCGTTCTATGACCTGAAGTATTTCCCTCCCGACTGCAGCTCTGCTTTCACTTCCAGCTGGGCTTAAGCCAGAGTTGTACCTGTCCAGCCTTGAGAGATGTACAGAAAACCACCCCCATAACCGTACCTTAAACTGCACATTAGACTTTATTGGCCATGTTTTATTTCCTAACACTGGTACTTCGTTCAACCAAAACATAAAAATGTCTGCGTGTGTCGGTCTCTGTGCGCAGCTCGGTGGTGTCTGTGTCATGTGAACTGATGGAGAATGAGGTTGGAGGGGCCTAAGATAATAAGTGAGATGGGGCAGAGAGTTTGCCTTCTGTGTTTTATCCGGACCTGACCATGCTGTGATTACTCAGCACTTCATCTGCAGCACTTGCCAGTGAGAACAGCAGTGTGGTGTGGGCAAGGAAGTAAATAAATTATATAAATAAATTATATAGTTAAGTGCTGTACTTAACACTGTGACTAACGGTGCAATTAGCTCCACTTCTCCCACTGTGAGGCCAGATGCTCCACGCAAAGGGTGATTTGCAGTAAACAAATGTTGAGAGGTCCTGAACAGAGCACGTAAACCAGGTGGGACTGCTAGTTTCAGAAATATCTGCTGGTACCAGTTGCGCGGCAAAGATGGTGCTGAACAGGCCACCTCTAACCCACCTGGGGACCTGTGCACTTGGCGAAGCTCAACGAGGCTCTGGATGAGCTCCAGGCTAGTAAAGTGGCTGCAGCTCAGCCTCAGCACCTGATTTAGTGTCAGAGTGGTGCAGAAAAACAACCGTAAAAAATAACATTTCTAACTTTTCTGGAATGATTGCACCATGCCTGAGTGTTGGGCGATTTTCCGTGTGCTTATCTCAACAGGGTATCCTGACAAGAGTACTGGTATTCCTGCATTATGGATGCAGAACTGAAGCACAAAGGCACCTGGTATCGCAAAAAGTATTGAAGCATCTTAGTCCTGCTGGTTTAAATGGGGGGTGAGGGATCAAATATATCACCGCAGATCAATGCCTGGTGAAATGCCAGAGATTAGAGACAGCTGGCAGCTGGCCAGGGAATTTAATTCTGCTCTCAAATCCCAAACTAACTCTCTTTCTCTGTTGGCTGAAGGTTCAGGGTTGTTTGAAAATGAGCCGCCTGGGTACTTAGAAAGTTCTGAAGTGTGCTATTTCCACCCATTTGAGACCAAAATTGATAACTGGCTGCACCATTCTAACCTAGTGCAAAACTGCGTGAACAAAGAGTTTTGGGGCTGAGTGCTTTGTTTGTTCATGTGAAAAAAGGAGGTGATAGTGGAGTGGTTGGATTGATCCCTGTGCTCCTTCAAGCTTTGCTTCTGTCACCAGCACAAAGAAACTGTGCTGGAACTTATACATTCGTGTGCTGTCTAAATAGCTGTGGCACGCAAAAATCCATGCTGGGAGAAAGGGGGGACGATCTTTCAGGAGCTAAGGAACACAAACCTGTGGGATTGGAGAATGAGGAATGGGATCAGAGGCAATGTCTGCTGCCTCCATTGGCTTTTACATCCATCAGGCTATCAGCATTCTTCACTGAGTCATGAAAATTACTCCAAGAAGTGTAAAAACAAGATCTTGAAATCTGCTTTTGCTTCGCTGTCCGTCGTGTAAAAGGAAATTGAAAGGATGGGATCCCAGGCGGCGCGTGGCTTTTAAATTGCATACATGACATGAAAACCTAATCTTCTTTCAGACACTGGCAGGATCAGATGAGTAAAATGGACGCCTTGATCTCCCAGGCTAAGAAGCAGAAAAGGGGTTGGTGTTTTGGTGTGGGTTTTTTTTTTTGTGGGTGGATTTTTTATTTTTTTTTTCAGTTGGGTGTTTTTGTGTGTGTATTTTTTTTGGTGGGGGGTGTTGTTGTTGGTTTTCTGGTTTTGCTTGTTTGTGGGGTTTTTTTTGTTGTTGTTTGTTGTTGCGTGTTTTGTGGGGGTTTTTTGGGGGGTGTGTGTGGTGTGGGGGAAAACATGGCTGTGCTATGGGCAGCACACAGATCCTGAGGTGAGAATGCCCAGCCATGTGAGGTGGTGGTTCTCTTTGAAGCAGATTGTGGGTGAGGTACAGAGCTTGTTGTTCTTCAGGTCTGCCCATCCTGTGGGCCTGTACCGTTGCCTTGCTTTTGGCAGACACAGATGGCCCCAGAGCATGTTCACAACCATAAATGTTTGTGATGGTTACTTATACCCATTACCCTTTAGGAAGTTCTAGGCAGGTGGTGCTGGCCTATCTCCTCCAGATGTTCTTGGTTTTAATGCTCAAGTGTGAATTACATACTTGATTTTCAGTTCAGATTGTTAAATACTTGGATCTGTAAGCCAGAAAAGAGTGAGGATTTTTTTTGTGATCTTGTAACATTCTGATCCGTTCCTGTGAGAAATTCTGGGAGCTTTCTGCTTGATGAACTTCAGCCAAGATTGTCCTGCAGGGAATGAGCTCTGCTCTGGGATGTGGAGTGGCAAAGAAAGGGAAAGATGAGCTTGGGAACTGCCAGTCCCTGATTTAGAGCCTGTCCTGGGGCTGCTGGAGAAGGAACTGGAAACAGCAGCTGCAGCTGGGCACAAGTCACCGGCCTTTTGGCCGGTCTTGTGTGGATGTGTGTGTGTTTGGGGCATCTCTTCCTGTGAAAACATCCCAGCTCTTGTTCCAGGGAGGAACAAAGAGAGAAGTAAAAGCTTTGAGGTTGGTTTTCTGTGATAAGCTCGGCTGCCAGATCAATCTGTAAGGCCACCAATCTAGCACAAATGCTCTCTCTGTTCTGAAAAGGTTACACTCTGCAAAATGCTTTGGTTCTTGCCTTTTGAGAATTTAAATTGTGAAATAGTTTTATCTTACTGTTGTCTGTTTTCTTCCAGTGAAGCTAAAAGGCTGGAATTAGAAAGAAAACTGATGGAATACAGGAAATCTGATGCATACCTGTAAGTCTGCTTAAAAGCTTCTGTTAGGTGGTTTTATATGAGTTACAAAGACTTGGGTATCGTGGATTGCTCTTAGAATGTTATCTCCAAGGGTTTTAATAACAATAAATTTATCTTTATGTGTTAAGCATAATGTAAGATTCATGCCTCTAATTTATTGATTAAATAACTTCAGCAATAATGTAACCACCTTATTCTGTTAATCCTGACATTTTTATTGTAGTCGTTAGTAATAACTAACATGCAAGTTGGTTTTATGCGACTTTTACAAAATCACTGTAGCGTAGTTTGTGCTAGAAAGTCCTAGGGTCTTAGTCTAAAAGCTTTAGGAAGTCCTGGAGGATATTCTAGGTCCCTCTCCTTGGATTGTTTCTGCATTATCTATTTAATGTAAATTGTGTATACAATCTGTGGAAAAAAAAAACCCCAACCAACAACAAAAAAAACCCCACAAACATAAAATATTATAAAATTAGGATGTAAATTAAAGAGGAGAATGTGTGAAGAGGTATGGAGAACTTCACATCTACTTTTTTTTCCTGGGTTTATTTGATTTATTTTAATCTGTCAGGTTTTGAACTGAAGTTTCACTGAAAATACTGGCAGCTTGGGGGATTAGGTTGCAATTTCACTACTGATTTAAGCAGACCTGTAGGCAGGCTGAGACCAGAAGATGCTCCTGCCCGCCCCAGTTCATGTTTTCCCTTTGTTTGCACTAATGCTTGCTTGTGTGGCTGCCCTGTCATCAGATAAAAAAATGGTTCTGGCTGAAAGTGAAGCTGTGTTTTGGGTGGGTGAGAACTGGTTTAGGTGGATTTTCAGCTGGATTGCTCTTGGCCTAATTTGCTGTGTGGTCATGTAGCAGATAGTACTGGCACAAAAAAGAAAGGCTTGGAGGGAGAGGCCCCTCCAAGAATTTAGAATTTAGGTTCTGTGAAACATTCAAGTTATGATGTGTGTGACTTTCAGAGCATGCTCATCTAAGCGCAATTTCCATTTAAGGTGATATAAATTACTAAAACCTAATCAATTTAAAACAATTATAGAGGAGTTTTTAAATACACTGATCCTTTTGACCCCTCCACACTCCCTGTTTAAATCTGCAGTTACATAGCAGACATCCAGTCAGTTGTGCAGAAAATGTCCGCTCCTTTCTGGGGCAGGGCTGTGGGGGCACCTCCTACCTGGGTGTTTTTATGTCAGTGTCTGAAGAGAAGTGATTGTAATAAATGTGTTTGTTTTGGTTCTTTCCTCCTTAGAATGAGACTAAAATACACAAAGCTGAAAAAATACTTGAAAGAAATAGAGGAACGCCAAAAAGGAGCTCTTCTCCGAAACCAGACCTTCCTAAAGGAATTTGACCAGTTGGAAGCTCATATGGAGACTTCAGGTTCAGCGATGATTCAGAAGATGGAAGTAACTTTCTCTGAGACTTAATACGTTAGTGGTTACTGTTACTAAAGGGTTGCTAAGTTGGTTTTGTCCGAGTATTATGCTCACCAGGACTTCAGGTGCAAGTCAAACCTCATCATATGTTTTGGAGTGCTTAAAGTGGTAATGTTTGGGAATCGGAAACAAGCCCAACCTCTGCTAATTTATGATGAGCCTTGCTGTAGCTGCAGGTGTTGTCAGCAGCGCTTCACAGAACTCGGCATTTGGTCTGCAGTCTTTTGAGTCTCTTGGAAGGGAGACAGAGATCGAAAGAAATGGGGAAGTGGTTCACGTGTTAGTGACGTGATACTAAACCAGTGGTAGCTAGGCTAGGACAAAAAGAAGACTTGACTTGTAGTAGTTTCGTAAAGACTTTGTTATAGAACTGTATTTTAGTACTAAAAAATACTCAGAAGTTTTTCATGGAAGTCATTTCAGGACATATATTTAATTCTGCTAAGTAACCATGGATTAAAGCTGAGCTCAAACGAGGCTGTGCTTAGTTCCCTTACTAAACAGCCACTTAGCAATACTTGAACAGTGCTAAAGAAAAAACTGCTTCCTTTGGTATCCCATTGCATCACTCAGGTTTTTTTTTCTTTTTTGGTAACATTTTCACATGTTCTTGGAGGAGGTTGTTTCATGTGCCTTTAGTGTTGGAAGCTTTGACTATTCCTCTTTGGTAAAGCCCACAGAGTATTTCATCACCTTGTACACGTTAGTTGTGTGTCATAACGGACACAGCAGTACCAAACACATCCCTCTTCTGTTTTTAAATGACTGATTTCTTAAAAAAGGTAGAAAACGTGTCTAGTTATTACGTTTTAAAAGACTAAAAGCTCTTGCGAGGAGAAATGAATGTGATCATTCAAGACACACGTGGGCCACCCTCTCTGCTAGTTGTTCTGCCTGTTCCAGTTGGTTTGGTCTGTAGTTGTCAAAAGCCAGCTTGACTCTGCAGCCGTTCCTTTTTGGAGAGAAGTATTTGTCTTCTGGCCAGCCCCTGCTGAAATCTCTCTCCCTGTGATGACTGGAATGGGTAATGAAATGGGAATTTTAGTACCTCCAGCACATAGTTAAATCTACCTTAATATCTTAAAAATGGGAGGAAAAACTCTTCTATACTAGTAAACAGATTTCTTCCCATCTTAATATTTGAAATAAACGTGATCAGGATTTATGTTTAAGGTTATATTACAGGATTTTTTTATCATAACTCATGACTTTCAATTTAATAGGCCACTGTAAGAAACAGCCAAGTTTTGAGGATTCTTGAATCCTATTATTAATATATTGTTATTCACTGAAGAACAAACTGGGATGTTACAAACTGGTGCACTTTGGTAATAATCTCAGATTAAAAAAATAAAAACTTGTGATGCGCTTGTGACACTAATAGATGGGGTCAGATTTTTGGGGAGGTAAAATCGTGGAGGGCAACGTGTCTATACTCACTTTCTGAGAGCAGCATCATTCTTCACATAGGGGCTATTTCTGACCCTCTGCTGCTCCCCTTTTTTAACTTGCTGGAAGAAAGATGGAAAGGAAACAAATTACTTGTGGTGTTTTAAGCCCTGCCAATGGGGTACTGATGCAACACTTAGTTCTGTGTGGAACCCAGTTGTGATTGGATTGTATTTCCCTGAACTGCAGTTTGAATTAAAATGGGAACGCTTTTTAAAAACCTTAAAGGTTTTTAGGGAACCCTGTGGGGGTGTGTGTGACTTACACCCCTTTTCTTCTTCTTTTTTTTTTTTTTAATTTTAATTTCAGAGAATCACAGAATATTTATGGTTGGAAAGGGCCTCCTAGATCACTGAGTCCAACCATCCCCATAACAAAAAAACACCTAAAAAAACCCCCAAAACAACAACAAAACCTCCCATCTAAATACCCTGATCAAACATGACTTCAAAACCACAAACACAAACCCACAACATTTAATTTAAAGCAGAGTGGGGCTGGGAGTACTTTTTCATTCTACATGTCCCCTATTGTTTTTACAGATTTTTTTTTTTTTTTTTCTGAGCAACCCTAATGCCCACCAGTTATTCTAGTGGTAGGCTCTTATAACGTGCTGGTGTGAGTCCCAGTTGTGCCATGGCATTTATCTGCATGCGGGGTTTTAATTTGTTGCTTCCATGTTGGTATTTTTGTTGCTTTCTTTTTTTTTTTTTTTTTCTTTTCTTTTCCCTGAGCTGTTGAACAAAGCACAGATTACACCCCCTCTGTGCCACAGTTATGAAAAGCCCCCTTGTTATGGATTGTGTAAGAATTATGGAGTGTGCAATCATTTAGTCTATCGTGGAAGTACACAGGAAAAAAATACTATTTTATCTTTTTTTTTTTTTAATTGAGAGAATATCCTTTAGGGGTTCTTTATTGTGACTCTGTGCACTTTATTATGTGGCTGTAGCTGGCAAAACTTCTTTTGTTTCTGAAAGATTAACTTTTTTTTTTTTTCCTCCCCTGTTTGTGCGTCTGCAATTTTAGTAATTTTGGGGAGTATAAGTAAACTCACAGAAAATCCAGTAGTTAACATTTCAGATTATTTTGAGCATCTTTAATTAGTTTTTTAAATTAAATTAGGTTTCTTAAAAATTCATGTTTACAATTCTATGAGCAGCTGCTGTTATGTGGGAACTAGTGGGCTTGCTGAATGTGCCACTGGAGTGAAGTGCGGGGCCGGTGAAGTTAATTGCTTTAAAGATTTCTTTTCATGCATCTTACCTGCTGCAGAGCAGGTATCGACGTGCTTGCGTTCAGGGCTGCTGTAACTTGTTATTGGGGTTTACAATGACTTAACAAACAGGATTAATTATAGGTGTCACATGTGCATGGCTTTGCAGGGACAGTCCTCCTCGGAATGCATTATGTCTGGGCAATTAAGCAGTGGAGTGGAGGTGAGGACAGGCTGAGCAGCTGTTTTAGGAACACTACAGAAAGTCACCTTCCTGCCAGGCTCCTTCTTAGAACATCTGCCCTATATTCTTCCTTAGAATAGAGCTGTGAGATGATGTGTGTAAAACAAAAACCAATTCTAAAGCTCCTTTCATCTCAAAGTGGCCGAGTTGTGGTCTGGATACAGCACACATAATTTGGCGTTACAAATATTAGTCGGGATGAAATAAATTTGAGTCAACAAGTTATTACTGCTTTGCAGGATTCTAAATTGCGTGAAAGAATGAATAAACGTGTGCTAAAAACCTGCAGAAGATTGTGTATGGGCCATGTCATTTGTTCAGGGGAGCAGAAAAATTAGGAGAAAATGAGATCTCTAGCTTTTTAAATGTCGTTCAAGTGAAAAATGCTGCTAGGGCTTTACATTTAAAAGTGCACGATTTGCAAAATAATATTTGTTGATTTGTGGCAGGGCTTTTTTTTGGCCTTCAATTTTATGTAATGGATTTGTTCCCATTTAGGCATGGTACAGAAGAGAAATTAAAAGTGCGTTATCACTTCAAGAGGGCAACTTGTCAGAGGAAGGTGGCAAGGAAGACGACTACGGCAAGCAGGTAATGTGAAGGAAGGGGGGGAAATGTGTTTTCTGACATGGCTGCACTTTCCTCGAAGCCACTGCGTGAAGAGACAGACAGCACTCAGTGGGCTCTGCGTGTGGTTTTTTGCTGTGGTATTTGTGGTGTGAAATACCGTTTAGAGCCACAGTGAAGTAGAATAACGTGAGTAAAATGGGCAATTATTTTAACCAAAGAACTAGAATTAAGGAGAGGGGGAGAGCGCTCTAGCTGTTTATATTCATCTTCATGTTGTTTTTTCTATTCATCTTCCCATTGTTTTTTACAATCCCTGTGGTGAATAATGTGGAAATAGTCTTGACCAAGGAGGAAATATCCTTAATGAACGATATTTTTAAAGATGCAGCAGTCGATTGATACAGCATATTTCTAATTTGGTGCGTTTTGACCTTTCCTCAGAAGCGGCATAGCGAGATTGCCTATCGAAGTAACAGACAAAAAGACTGACAAGGAATACTTAAATATATTCTGCTATATATCTGCAGTAAGGCAGGCTTCTAATCCCTCCTCCTATCTCCATATAAATGATACAGTTCAAGACTGTAGCTGTTTTCTTCACTAAAAGCAGTAAAGCTCTTTTAGATGAAATGTCTAAAAACATCTCGTAATAACTTGGAGCATGCTGGCAAGAGTAGTCACTTGTGACTATGTGTGAAACCCCCTCAGCCCGCCGATATTGTAATAAGCGGGAGCGGTCGCGTCACTCCATTATTCAGAGGAGCCAACAGCGTGCTTGTCCCTTAGGCTACAGCATTCATTAAGGGAAGCTTACTGGGCTGAAAGCTGGAAACAGATGATAACGGGATATGATTTTCATATTTAATGCATTCCTTGGAAGAGTATGTGTGCTGCAGATTGATAGAAGAATCAACTGCTACTTTACTAAAAGACTTTCTAGTTTGCCCTATAGCTACCGATGGAATCATTCAGCCAAGAAATTAACTTTTTCTCCTTTTACCTGCTTTATATATCAGCTAAGCAGGCTGCCTGGCTGCCAGGAAATGTTATTATGCAGTTAAATGTTTGGTATTTAAGACTCTTATCAGAAAAGAAACAGAGGCCACACTATTTTGTTTTTATAGTAGGAGGGAGGTTTTCAGTTTCCTTTCTTCAGTGCATTAGCAGTTGTTAATCTGAGTTTAGAGGAAGTTTTCCCCATAGATTAAAAAGTTAAAAACCTTGAATTTAGAGCGTTCTTTAAACTGCGATATACAAAGCGATGAACCTGGGCAACCCTGACCCATATAAGCAGGCCTCCGGCGGTTTGCGCGTTACGTTTTGCATTCAGGCATAGGCGAATAGGTGAGTTTAGATCTTGGATGCTAGTTTATTCAACTGAAAGAAGGCGGTGTAGGAGGCGTGATATCTAACCTGTGGAAAGTTCACACAAATACTAGAACATCAAAGGCTCACGCTGCGACTTAGATTTTTAAAACCTGTTAGCAGCTTTTGGACAGTACACGGTCTTGGCGCATACCCACAGACGTCGCTTGATGTGGGATTACAGTTAATAACTTGCTTGTGGACTCTTTCATGCCCTGTCCCCTTCTCTCTGCTTCTCATCCACCTCCTTAAATACAAAGGTAACTTCACCTCCATGTTCATCCTTTTTTGCCTTGTCTATGGACTGTGTCTCAGATCTTACTCTAACTCCATTTTTTCACCTCATTAAAATTTGCTGCTTATGTTCGAAATACAAGAGCTTGTTCCGGGTGCTGTGAAACAGAGACAGTCACTGCGAGTGTCTGTTATTAACCAGTGGTATATCCAGGGTGTGAATCTTCACAACTTGGACCTGGTTTTATTTACCAGCAATGGTACTGTAATGGTTTGCTTCAGGCTAGTTAGGATGCTGGTGATGGTGTGATAGCATCGGCGGCGATGTGCCTTGGAGACCAAGAAGGGCGATTGCGGAACCAGGCTTCTAAAGGTGATCAGTGTCCCAGCACCCATAAAATACCAGTGCGAATATCTGATCCTTCTCTGAGCCATGGGATATGCACCCTTTAAGATTTTCTTTTTTCCGGGAGTCCTTAAGATCAGAAATCATACACCCAAACCATGTTTGTCGAGGAAACCATCATTCTCTGTCGAGAAGAGTCAAGCACCGGCCCTTGGAAGCCCAGTGTAGGGGCAATCCAGTGTTGCAAGCTGGAGGAGAGGTTCTGTACTGGAGAGATCCTTCTGGGCTTGCAGAGCTGTATAACCCAGGCTTCTGAAATGGTTGTGCCATCAAGTCTGCCTTCTTAGACTTCAGTGAGCTTTCCTGAAGTCTTCTGAAGATTTTTTTTTTTTTTTTTCGGACTTCTTGGCACTGAAGAGACAAACCTTTGGCTTGACTTCAAGCTCTAGCTTTCACCTGGTCATCTGCTGCCAGTGCAGACTGGGCCCTTTTCTAAGCCCTAATAGAAGGAAAAAAGAATTCTTGTCTTTTTCTCTTCAAAACACTTTAACGGTAATAACAAAAGGTCACATTTGTTACTAGAGGCGGAAGTGGAGAGCCTGCACTCCACAGCCAGAGAGAGGATTGTAAGTGTGCTTTGTGCAGAGGCTTCGTTCAACTTGCAGCTGGTGTGATATGAAGCCGAGTTGTTTTGTGGACTGTTTTAGGCAAGTCATCTACAGATTTTTACTGGTTTGGTGGTAGAAACAGTGCCTAGACCAATGTTACCTGTCATACTGTTACTTCAAGATTGCAAAGGTGGTGAAGAGATTTACCTTTTTTTTTTTTTTTTTTTTTTTTTTAACAACCTCCCCCCACCCCTGGCAATCAAAGAGGAATTTGTTAGAGATGTGCATCTGCTGTGACTCTGCCAAGCACTCGTACCTGTTTCAACTGTGTTTATTTTGGAACACAACCTCCAGGAGCTGCTAAATCCATAAAGCACTGGCTGGATGCATTTTAAAGCGGCAAATCCAAGGCCCAGAAAGTAATTAGGAAGAACCCGAGAGCAGTGGTGATGGAATAAGCTGTGAACTTAATCCAAGTAGCAAACCTTTACTCCTTCTTAAAATAACTTCATGGCTTTTTGTTCTGCTTCTTGTTATGTGGAATTTGAGCTTTTTTAATGAAACTTGGTTACAGACTAGACAAGATGCCTTTGTTTCCTTTAAGCTGGACTTGGCAGCTGACTTTGTATGGTAGGAAGAGGTCAGGCAATGAAAGAGAGGAGAGAGGTGTGGAGGTGACTGCAAATTGTCCTGCTGTGATTTGGGGCTGAAGAGTAAGCCCCGCTTCATGTGAACAATGGTATTACGATAGCTAGTTTTGGCTTTGCATAAACTGGCGGTGACCTTTTCGTAGTAGCAGTGGCAGTAGCCACTCCTTCTAAATTGTTCTGATTGAGTAGGCTTACAAAGAGAAAAAGGCAAGTATTAAAACACTGGGGTTTAAAAGCGGAGTGGATAGGCTGTTGGAACTATTTTTGTGCAAGTTCAACGGTTCTTGGAGGAAAGCACCATTTAAAAATGTTCCTGTGCAGTGTCCAAAGTGGCCTTCTGGAAAATGCAATTTTGTCTACGTGGTGTTAGCTGACTAGTTAGTGATTGATTGATTTATTTTTTTCCCCCTCATTCTTATGTGTTTCGTTGATATGCTGTGAGCAAAGCTGGATATATAGATAAGTGATGGCAGATGTGTGTTCCGAACTCTCTGGGGACCTTTCCATGTCCTGTTGCCTTCTAGAGAAGACTGCAAGGAGGGCAGCAGGAAGATGTTGCTCAGAGCAGCTGCTGCTGATGGCTCCAGAAGGGCCAGGCTGTGCCATGGACACCGCAGTGGGGTCTGAATGGTCCTGGCTCGGGGATGCTGTGGTACCTAAACCACCACCTGCCAGCAGCTCTACAGAGCCATGCACAAGTAGAGCACGACGGTTCCTCTGGAGTCAGTAACTTCAAGGTGTTTTCAGTGACTTTGGTGGGTAGCTCTTAATGTCACGCTTTGGTCCAAAGGCTTAAAAGCCTTTGCAGGAATCTAATCTTAAAGGCTCGCCTGTTTGTGAAAACCGGCTACTGTTTAATTCAGTTGGAGTCCTTTGTGTTTTTCATCCCCTTTTAGTCAGTTTGGGGGTACAGTGTGATTTTTTTGGCTTATGGAGTTTCATTTGAGGTCCAGGCCTTTTTTTCACACTAAGACGCAAGAAATGCATGCCAAGTATTTATGTAATAATAATGCTATAGAAGATACTCAAATTTAGTGATTCTTTTCTCTCCAGAAACCAGTGTGCTACCCTCCAGAAGCTCTGTTCACAACACGCCGCCTCTTTGCTTCCTTAAGCCATCTCTCACCTGTTTTTTTTTTTTTTTTCAGGTGCCATGGGTTGGAAGCCAGTCAGTAACTGACACCAAGACAGCTGTGCCAGGAGGACTGTATCATTCAGCATCAGTCTTTATGGGCTGCCACACATCAGCCAGCTTGGCTGATGGAGCTTTGGGCACACAGCAGAAACCTCCCCAGTCTACAGAGAGCCACACAGCACCCAACCCACTGCTACTTGAAGGACTCGGTTCAGAGAGCCGAAGCTCAGCACCTGATCCACCTTCATGCTCTCCATCACTTGAAGGACTCGGTCCAGAGAGCAGAAGTGTTAATTTGGAGTGTGATGAATCAGTGGAGGGAGCAGTGAGACATGGGGACCTGGCTGCCAGCGAGAAAGGCTCTGAGCAGCTCACCTCCTCAGCATTTGATCCCAAACCAGCCAGCCCCAAGGAGGAATGGCGGTTGAGAAGCGTCCCAGGTACAGTGGGCTGGGAACCTGTCTGCCTCTGCCTAGCGCTGGAGCACGCTCATCCCGACCAGAGCGATGCCCACAGCTGCTGGTCTCTCCTAGGCCTGGTACACTCTGGTTGAAGCATGGTGGCACTCTATTTTTTTTGCTTCTTGGGGTTTTTTGGCAGCCTCTTCTTGAGTCGTTTTTTTATTTTGTTGGATGTCTTTGTTTCCCCCATTCCTTTTTCTTTCTCTGAGGAATTTATTTCCCTCTCATTTTCTTTCATCTGATGCATTTGCCACTTTTCTGTTCTAATGAAAGCCTGTCCTTACTGGTGCTGGAAGTAAACCAGTCCAGCCTGGCTTAGGTTAGCCCCGGGCTGTGCCAAGTTCCTCCCCATGGGAAGGCTGAGGTGGCCAGCATCATGGAGAAATACCCATTTAATTTCTGGACTGCAGTATCTCTGCCTTCAGAGAAACTGTGCACTTAGGTTCAAAATCAGAAATGAGCTTTTTGTCAGATGCCACAGTAATCGCCTCACACAGCCCAGGGGGCTTTTCACCTCCTGCCTGCTGCCAGATGCCTGTTGCGAAGCAAACAGGCTGATGCAGTCTGGGCTTTGGTGTGTGGAGGGGACTGGCTTGTTCCAGCTCTCCTGAGCTTGACCTTCCCCACTGCAGGTGACAGGAGCTGATGGAGACGCTTGGCTGTGCTGTCCCCGGAGCGAGCACGCGCTGGCATTGGTGCAGAGCAGCATTTGCCAGCCTCTCCTGCTGCTCCTTAGCCATGCTTGCCAGAAGCAGCACAAAATGCAGGAAGGAACAAAACCTGTTTCCCTCCTGGTTAACAGAGCAAGAAAATGGCCTCTTTCTCCCCCAAGCTGGAGAAGAAATCTCCACTCCTTTCCGTCTTTTTCCCCAGCAGGTGAAGGGGAGCATTTCTGTGGCACATGCTTGCTTCACACATTTGGAAGCAAGGCAGGGAGAGGGCCCATTCTGGCACCAGCCGCTGTTTGGCATAAACCTGCGGTGATTCGCTTGCAGTGAAACTGCCCGGGACAAGCAGGAACGCCGGGTGCCGTAGCGTTAGCAGGTGTGCAAGTGCTGCTTAAGCTAAACCCGTGGTGAATTTTATGGCAAACTGGGAATTTCTGTAGCGATTCTAATTTGTTACAGTACTGTCTGGCCCATTAACTTTTGGCATTCTGAAAGAAGGTAACTAGTGTGTATCTGTTGTCTTAGAAGCACAATTCAGCCTGTCCTCTTCTCTTTTAGAGAAGACAATTAATGTGCAGGGTTTAAAAGCCTCCAGGAATGTATTTTTTCCACAAGGTTTAAAAAATGTGCACAACACTCATCTCTTCAGGTCCACTCTTTTCCACTAAGAAAAGCTTTTTCCAGCTTTTCTGTTTCATTGTTCCTCCAGAGATGATTTCGTAAAGTAGCTGGTCTTCGTGCAGGTGATGGTTTTTGGGCAATGCCAGGTTTGTCTCCCACCTAACGGGAGCTGCAGACCTGAAAAGCTGGAGCCTTCCCGAACTCCTTCTTGTGTGAGGAGCACAGAAGGACACAGGCCCATGGGCAGAGAATCCTGAAGTCAAGGGAGAGCAGAGGGATCCTCCTTCATGAGTGTTAAGTGAAAGAGGTGAACAATCTGCTCTTGGTGACCCTGTTGGAGTAGGAGGATTGGATGAGATGATCTCTAGAGGGTGCTTCCAACCCCCACCGTGCTGGGATTCTGTGTAATCTTAAATTCCCTACACTACAATGTACTCCTTGGTCCTGCTACTATCTTGGGAATATTTTTATTACAGTTATTATCTTTACAGGATCAAAGCCTCGCCTGATTGACTGGTGGACTTCTAAGGAGGAGAGCTGGGAGAGCAGCGATGAGCTCCTGGTCCCTGTGAGTACCAAGGAGGTGATGCTGAACACTTCCGACCCGCCACGGGAAACGGCCTCACCAGCAGCCAGCCGTGAGCCGGCCAGGGATGCCCAGGATGCAGAGGGCTCCTCTCAGCAACTCCCAAAGGCTCCTGCCGGCCAGGGGGAGCCCTCAGCCAGCTCAGCACCAGACAGGTACATCCTCAGGTATTTTCTGCCCTGCTCATTCATTAGTGTATGCCCTGGACGGCTTTGCACAGCGTGACTGATACCAGTGGGCAAACTTCTTACTTATTCAGTGTCTTGCTGCCTCTGTGCTAGTGGTGAAATGGCCTCAGTTACCTCATTCAGATCAGGCTGGGAGAAGGAAGGTGTCTTTGTTTTTAAAATGCAATAGATGGTCTGTAAATACAAGCAAATCTTACTTCAGCACATTTAGTGGTACCTATCGTTATTAAACAGCACATTCTGTGTGGATTAAAATTTCCAGTTGGATAAATTTCTTGAGTTTTTCCTTTGGAAATAGCAAAGGGAGAATGAGGAAAGCACAAGAGAGATACACAGCCCATCCTTTGTGCAACCCTATGAAAGTGGTGGGGTTTATTGCCAACAGCTGCAATAGTAGAGGATTGGCTGCAGTATCCGTTACAACTTGATGTTTGGCCTCACGATGCCCTCGTAGGCCAGGGAAGCGCGTCCTTATCCCAGGGGGATGATGCCTGCTGAGAGATGGGTCCCCCAGCTTCCTGTGTCCCCTCCTTGTGGTGCTCTGTTGCTGCAGGAGCATCCCTCCCGCCAGTATATCCTGTCTCTTCATTCTTCTGAAGCTCATTTGCCAGTGTTTTTACCCCTGGAGAATGTGGAGCCCTCTTTTGCTGGTTGTTAGGTTTTATTTGTTTGGATATTTTTGGTGTGCCTTTTTTTTTTGTTTGGGGTTTTTTTTTTTGTGTGTGTGTTTTGAGTTTTTGGTTGGTTTTTTTTTTTTCCTCCCTTTTTGGTTATTTGCAGCTTTTTAATCTACTTAAAGCATCTATTCTTCCTACATTCAGTGTGGCCTTGTCTTGGGCACTGATTTCAATATTAGTTCGTATTTTAACAGAGGACAGTTGAGCAGAAACTGGTGGCCATCAACATAGACTTCTGTAACTTTATCATTTCACATTTGCATCTGATTGTTGCTCACTATGGAAACATCATCTAATTTACATCTAAATAGCTTTTACCCGCTCTTTCTTTTGTACAACACCTGTTAATCATAACACTTTGTAGGGGAGTTGCTGCCTTTGCTGGAGAAGTCGGAGCGGGGCAGTGGTAATTTAACCTTTTGTTCTCTCCCCGTCGTCGCTGGTGATGCCTCATGGCTCATAAACTGCAGAAAATATCGCGCGGTGCTCTCGGAGCCCAGTGAAATGTTTCACTGCTCGCCTTATCTCCAGAGCACGACTCAAACCGCCACACAGAGGATTCCTCTCGCATTGTGCTGAGCTGAAGGCCTCCGTGTCTCAAGGCTGTGGTAGCGGGATCGCCACCATTGGCTGTTTCTGCAGAAAGATACCAATTTTCATTTGTTTTACCAGAAAATGAAAAGGCAGATAAAATGGCAGGTGTGGAGGGGTAGGCAGCCTTTCCGTGGCTGTGCTTAGAGCCAGAGGGGCTTTCCATATCCATCTTCCCATTGCCTGTGGAATTCAGCACGCACACTTGAGCCTCGCCAAATAATTTGTGAGCTGAAAACATCTCATGGAGAAGTTTCTAGGTTATTAGTACACAGATGTCAGTTAGAGAAATGATGCAAACTATGCGAATGTGACCTTTTTTGGTGCCACGGATTCACAAAACGGTATCACAGAACTTGTGCTGTCCCTTCAGTCTGTGTGTTTCTTCTCTTGTGAAATCTCTAAGCTGTCTGAAGAAAAATGCTGATATTATGCAAAACCCTGTGTATTTGTCATCTTAAATTAAAATATCTATAGCTAGGACTTTCTCAATGCAGCAGTGTTGCTACTGTGGCATCCGAACGAGGTGCCTCTCTCCCTGGCCAGTTGTCTTCAGGCTGTTGGTACACTTCTGGTGTGCTGTTTGAAATTAGTACAAGCGATGGAGTTGAAAGGAACTGTTGTGTGCAGAGAGCACAGGGCAGCAAAACAAAATCTTTATTGCATGTCTGGAAGTAAAAAGTTTACATTTTTGGAGAAAATGCTTTTCTTACCTTACTGCAGAGAAACCATTCCCTTTTTTTAAAATGTCTTGGGAGTTTTCCCCACAATAAGTGTTTGTGGGTCATGTTTTACCTCTGGGTGAGTTCAGCCCAGTTTCAAATGCTCCAGCTAGCATTTCTCACAATAACATCACTGAGTTGTTAAAATAAAGGCGATGTTGTTATGAAAGGTCAGTTAGCATGAGGTTTGCACCTTGGATGCAGTTCATGGTAGGGTGCTGCCATTTTGCTACCTTAGTTATTAACAATTATGATTTTTTGTCAAATAGCTTCTGGTGTTTGAGCGCTTCGGGGTGTGTGCGTTGACCAGAGGCTGTCCACGCATGTTTTCAGGCTCATCCCACCAGCTCAGACTGCTGTGAGAGCCTGGGCTTTGTATTTTTCATCAGGTCTGAAGCCCAGGAGCTCACTCTTACTTGGGGAGCTTGCCTGGCTTGGTCGAGTGTCCCTGTTGAGGCACCTACTCCATCTCCCCTCGTGCCAGGTTGAAGCCACCGGATAACTCCCAACTGCTCATTGCTGGTCTGAGCTGTTGAACTGGAGGTGAAAAGCTCTGGATCCTCTTTCCGTTCCCTACAGCACCCAGCCCTTTCTTTAAGGGCTTAAACCCGGAGGGTGGCGGTGGAGGCGGGGAGAGGGTGTCTGAGAATTAGTGCAGAGAAAGATGATGACTATTTTAAGGCCTGTGCTGAGGGGGTGGAAAAAGGCAGATCTTATGCCTGTGCTGCTTCAGCTGCATTGAAGAGGACTTAGCACAGATGGATTGTGCATTACAAAATGTAACACATAATTCAAGCTGTCAGCTTAATCAGACTGTTTCCAGGAAGCAACCTGTAAAAGAGAAGGACCTCTTGTTTGCTGACCTCTGATCCGTAGCCTGCTGCAGATTGTCATACATTTTGTTTTTCTTTATGTTGGTGTCCCTTCCTTCCCCTTCCCTTTTTATTATTGTATCCCTCTCGAGTGGCACCCTGGAAGGACCACCCAGTGGGAGGAAAACAATGGGAAACGAGCCGGCCGCTAAAATACAGGGTTTGTAAGACGGGAGGGGAAAGAAAAAGCACTGTTTAACTGCATATGTGATCCCCCTGGTATTGTTTTGCCTATTAAACGTCAAGGAAGCTCGACTAAATGCACGGCAGCTCCCACTTAATTGTTCACTGTTGCCCAACAGTCTGATGGAAGGTGCAACTTTTGGTTCAGCTTAACACGGCTGCAAGAATGGTGCCAGTTTTTGTGTGCGAAGCTTTTCCCTTGAGGAAGCATAAGCCAAGATTAACTGTGTAAATATTTCAGCTTCCACATACAGCAAAAATAAAAAAAAAACCAAACCTCTTTCTATTGCCTGTGGGGCTCTGCAGGCGCAGGCCCAGCTGGGGCATTGCTGGTGGAGACCTGGCCTGGAAAGTCCCCAACAAAGCAGGCAGCCGGCCTGGACCTGAATAGCCATTTCCACCTCTGTTCAAGGATTAGCCGGCTGCATTGTTTCAGTGGTTAAGTCCTCATTTGCATCATCATAGAGGTACAGCTTCATCAAAACCCCTCTGAGGTCCCTGTTATATCCCCATACCTGTAGGTGGTCACCAGATTTATTTCAATTGTGGAGGTGAAGGAATTAAACTATGTGGTGCAGGAGTAATTTCAATGCAGTGTCTCAGGCCCTGGCTGATATTTTCTTGGACGGTTTGTTTGCTCGTGTACATTGTTGTTTGGGTTTGGTTTTGTTTTCTTTTCCCTTCTACAGAGCTTGAGCAATGCGGGTTTTGCTGTTGAAAAGCTAAAGTGAGGGATTTTATTTTTCCATCTGGGGTGTATTTAAAATACCAGGTGACTTTAAGCTCTGGTTGCTCTCCCTCTGCAGGCTTGGTGGGATGCTGGCCAGACTCTCCCCAGCGCTGCAGCTGATTGAAGACACGGTGGTGAGGGTGAGCCCCCAGGACCGGGCACTCTACCAGGGCAAGCACGTGGGGACAACAGAGCTGCTCAGGTTAATGCTGCTTCCCCGTGAGCTGCCTATACCTTGACCCAATCCCCTCTGATCTTGTTTGCTGCCGTACATCCAACGTAATGCTTGTAGTAATTTTGCTGTTGATTGCTTACACGCTTCTAATTGAATTCAGGCGAGCAGTGGTGAGAGGCTGTTACCGAGCAGCGTTGCAGGAGCCTGTTGAGATTTGAGCCGGGGTCCTCGCTCACGCAGTGACAAATGGCCGGCGCAAAGAGCAAGCGGGCTCCTGCAAACAAACACTGCCAGTTGCTAAGAGCACACCCCTGCCCCCTCCCCCTTCCACCGCTTTAATGTCATCAGCAAGCTGAAATATGGCACTTGGAATGGCATACGCAAATGGCTCCAACAAATACTCTGGCCCCAGTGTAGGACTTCGTGCAGCCCTGCTCCACAGATCCCTTAGGTGAAGTAAATACTTATCTCCAAGAACGAGAGCTAGTAACGCAGCTATGATTTACTGAGATAGACAACAATAACCAGAAAAGGAATCTCTGAGGTGAAACATCAAGGAGAATCATGAAAATGTTCCCGTTAACAGAAATGGGGGAGAGAGTCCTTCCTGGCCCTCTGCAGCGTGGGCTTTTCATTATGAGAACAGGGAAGGGCTTTGTAATTTTATTTATAATTCTCTGTCAGCCTCCATAAGGTAGGATTCTTATTAGCACTTGATGGTCACAGGATTTCTAGGGAATTAGAGGTTCCCAACCCAACCTGGCCCCTCCAGCTTACCACCAGAGCTGGGTTCCTACGACGCAACCACTTTGTCCACGTTGTGGTTGGCAAGAAGTGGTTTTTATCAAGGGGATGTGCACAGATTTCTCTCTCCCTATCAAAAAGCAAAGGTGGAAGGTTAAACCAAGTGCTGGATTTGACCTCCCTGTCCTTTTCTGCATCTTTTGCAGACAGCATCATGGATGTCTGTCCCTCTGGGCTGTCCCACTGGTGATCCTGTTAGCCAGGAGAAGCGTTACGGATTCTCCCTCCCAAGGCGCTGGCTGTGCGGGCTTTAAATAAACATTGCATGTAACACCTGTTTCATTTTGCAGCTTTTGTAGTTGGGACAAAGGTCTGAAAGAAGATGACCTTGAGGCATGTGAAGCAGTTGTCCTTCATCAGCTTCGAGCCTTAGTACAGAGCGTGCCGAATAGCTGCCTCCTGCCTGAGGAAGCTCTCGAAGCTGAAGGTACAGCAGCAGCGGATGAAAAGCAAAGCAGGTATCACAACATAGAACTTGCATGTGATTAACATTCTCTGCTGTCCTCCCTGCATCTGCTCAGCTGCTCTGCTGTGGAGAAAGCAGACCTGGGGCCAGACCGCTGATCACACTGGAAAATAAAGACATCTGAGCACTGACATTTGTGCATCTTGGCAGCAGCCACGCGACTCGAAATGAAAACATTAAGTGAATTTATTTATTTTCTGTTTCATTCACTGATGGTGAATCTTACTCTGCCGGGCAGTGCTCAAGCCGGGTCCCCCTGACTTGCCCAGTCCACGGCATCTCCCACCCCAGGCCATTCCGTCAGGGAAGGAAACCTATTAACTTCAGAGACCTCTTAGCCAGTAATTTCTGTGATCTTCAGCGCGAGTCTCAGGCACGTAAGGATGGGGAATGTAATTTTGAGAAGCAAATTATTTTCCTGTGAAGCAGAAGATGCGTATAGCCTCTAAAAACAATGAACTGCAGTTATTCAAAATGGGCTTTTTCTTTCCTGTGCGTATGCCACAAGGACAAGTGAGAATTGATTTCTTTTTAGGTCTCTTTAATACAGTAATGAAAACAATTTCCATTCTTTCTTACTTAGCTTCTGTCTAGACCTTCCTCCCTGTTACAGGCTCAGCAATGCTCAAGTGTTGGCAGGATTGGGGCACTTGTGAGTGCTTGAAGAATAGTCTATTTAACTCTACCTGGTTCTCTTTGCGAGGCTGATACGCCTGCGAGCACTAATACATTCTTGTGTTTCCTGAATGGTTTCTTGGGGACAAACACTTGTGGAGTTAATTGGAATTCACTCCTCTCTTTGTGAAACTTCATTGGAGCAACTGGAAAAAACAAACATCTTTGGCAAGCAAGATTGCAGTTTTTATATTTTCTACTTTAAAAGGCACTTTTGCTCAAAAATAAGAGAAATTCTGGCCAAAAAACAAAAAAGGAAACAACAAACCACAAAAAAACCAAAACAAATAATAAAAAAAATATAGGCAACAAGCCTGGGAAAGTGGGTGCCCAGTAGAGTTGCTGATGGAGTTCTATCCAAGGTGAGACTAGGGACTGCGGAAAAGGTTTAATGTCTGCTGATCCTAAATGTCAGGACAGACGCAGGGGAGGAGATGATGATGATGATTTCCCCTGTCCATCCTCCCTGCATTTGCAGAAGTCTTGAGTGACTTCTTATTTTTTCCGCTTTTTAAAAACAAGAATGGGAATTAAGAACAAAATGTGTGGCTTTTTGCAGTGCATACTGACCCTCGTGTACGTGAGTGGTGTGGCACCAGGGTGAGTCTCGTGTCTGTGGCGTGTGCTGCTGACACTTTGGATTGGTTTCTCAGGCCAGACCTGCCGTGGGATGCAGAGGTGCTGCGAACTCGTTTGAGCCACCACGCCTCCTTCCTGAGAAAGCACCGGGTCCAGCTGCCGGATGACGTGGCGGGGATGTTTGAGAGCCTGATGGTTTCCAGCGAAAGGATGCAGGACAGCCAGGTGGGTGTTTCCATCCCATAATAATGGCACCTAGAGACTTGGGTGCGGTGCTATTGGCACAGGGCCTCTCTTGCCTTAACGCGCTCTGGTGTGGGGGCTCTAAGGAATGATGAGCAGCACGCTTGCGTTCGTTAATCGGCATTCATTAATTGGCCTGGGAGACGGTGGGTAAAGAGCAACGATGAATTTTTCCGTTGTTTGGGCACAGACACCCCACGAAGGAAACAGTCACCGTAAGGTCCCCAGGAGGGTGTCTGTGTTCAACCCCACGAAGCAGTTATTGATTTAAACAAGCTCGCACGTTTGCTGCGGTGTGAATTTATCACGAGGATTATATCATCTGTCTTTCTCTGCGGCTTAGTAGCTTTTTATCATGAATGATGTATCTTATTTTTTTGTTTTAACAGAGTTATGTTTGGTACGCTGAAGACGCAGAGCAATTTACAAATAGTAGCATGCTCATTTTTTTTTAAACGTGAACGCTAAAGGGTATAAACCAACTCTTGCAAAAAATAAATAAAATAATGTGTCATTTCGGAGACCCATGAGTTCCCTGCCAGGCAGCCTTCTGGTAATGAGCTGGTCCCACGCTCTGTTCCAGAAAGTATTTTCAGTAATATTTTTCCTCTAATTTTTAATGATAAATTGAAACCCGGTTTGCAGTACTTTGCTGTTATCTAGTTTGAATAGCATTTGAGACAAATAACGAAGATGTAATATTTTAGTCTGTCGTATGCTTTCAGTTACAGCCAGGGTAACTTCTTTTGCTGTATGTGGAGAAGTAATTTATATTCCATCCTTAAAATGTGCAGTGAAGTAGAAGAGATGAGCAAGGGAATGTATCATTGCACCAGTGACAGATAAACAAATACGCTACATAAATTTATAATTGCATGTAAAAACTTTGGCAAAGTCAAAGCTCAATAACGCAAGCTTTATGGGTGAATACACGCAGCAATAATCTGTTTATTGCCACGTTACTGTGACCTACACATATGCATTTAACACTTCTATCGCCTATTAATGGATCAAGTCAGTTAAAGGTAACACCAGGATGGGTCCCCTGCTTGGAACACCTTATTTCCAAGAAGGTTGCACAGAACAGCATCAATAGCAATTACACAATATGCATCTACAGGAACGGTTGCTTTACCACAAAGATGCATATAATGTCGTAGTGAATTCATTAAGTGATCTGCACCTGAGGATCTGAAGCAGTTAACCACACCAAAGTGTGAATTTTTGGCCTGTGTTGATGATTTCTTGCTCTGAGGGCTTAAAGATCTGTCAGGAACCCCACTGGCTAATGGTGCTGGCCAGCTGGGCAGAAAGGTGGAGGTGCAGGAGGGGACTTGGAGCTCCTGACCATACAAGCAGATTTGCCAAGCCTGCCAGCTCTGTCCCCAGCAGCACTCGTGGTCCTCAGAGGTTTGGTGATGACCAGCAGCAGGTCCACCTTCTCCAGTACCTTCCGCATCTCGCCTACAGAGTCTGTCTATCCACCTGCTGCTCTTTTCCTCATCTCTTATCACTAGATTATTTCTGTCTTGTATTTTCTTACATCTTACAATCAGTTTTTCTCTCATGGATCTTTCCCACTACCTCTGTTAAGAAAACAGTGTTTCTGTGGATGTTGGACAGCCCTAGGAAGCTGGTCTGGTAGGAACACCTCTTCTGAGCAGTGGGATAATGTCTTGGCTGTGGAAGCTGTGGAATCCAGTGCCTTTTTCAATGTTCCTGTAAAAACTGCACTCGCTCACGAAGCGTGTGAGAGGTCTCCACACCATGACGGAGATGTCAGCCACCCCTGTGTCGCCTTGGTCCCTGTGACTGAGAGCACCAAGCTTTGGTTCCTCTGGTGGGACCCTTCCTTATGGTGGTAGAGTTTACACCGATTGCTTGTATTTCATGCCAGGTGGTTCATGCCTGTTCATCGCCAAAATAATTTACAATACCTGCAGTTCTTTCTGAGCTGTTGTCCTTGCCACTGAAGGCTTGTTGGTTTATTAAGCAATTAGATAATTACAGCAGAAAATTTAGTAGATTTTAAAGACAAGTCCATATTCGCTACAAAGTGAAACCAGGGGGAAGTAGAGATAGGAAGGATGTCTAAAAAGCCTTTGCTGCTCTCTGCAATCATAAGCACCAGGAAGGATGAATTCTCCTGTGCTTGGAAGGAGCTTTATAAAGTCACACCCAGGACTTTTCACACAGGTGGATCGTGACCTAAGAAGCACTTGGGTTTTTTGGGTTTTTTTTTTGTTTGTTTGTTTTTTTAAGCCTGCTTTTAACTCGGTCCTCTTTTGGCTCCCTATAAAGGGGCTGGCTCACAACTTAGCTTTTTGCATCAAAGCCCCATGGAACTGCGGTGGTTCGAATGGCGCTGTTGCAGAGAGCTGTGCGCACAGGCGGCAGAGAGCAAACTTGACCAACAGAGAGATTTCTTTTCCGTCTGTTGCTGTTGCAGCATATTTGATGCACCCCTCTGTTGAATGTGTGAGGTGGGGAACGCTGAGAATTTCTGGAAAACGTGTTGATTAAAAGAATCAGTCAAAGTTTGTGTTGCTTCCAGGCAGAAGGGGATTCCTGAGCTAGTGCCGACTTAACTCGGACGTAATTGAACCCCTAACAACACCACCCTGGAAGCAGATTACACTGTGAAGTATAGATTAGCCTAAATGTATGCTGGAAAACGCTCGAGATGAAGGATAATGGGGCTGGAGCTATTATATTTTTTTTTTTAATGCTGCAGGCTCTCCCAATGTTGAGTGAGGTGCTTCCAGAAGAGTGTGGGGATAGGTCATCTCTTCAGAGTAATGAATCCTCTTGCAGCTTGCCAGCATTCCCAAACAACGTCAGGGAAATAAAGCAGGTGAACCATGCTCCCCAGCTTGCCAGCACAGGAGAACAAGGTAAGAAGTGTTAAAGGGTCTGAGTGATCAGAGTTACTCTTTCTCTGTATATATGTCTTTTCTATCCAAATCTGCAGGGGACTGTTACAGCAATGGGTGGATTAATGTGTATTTGTAATGAACATCGGGGGATTTTCCCGAATATCTGCAGTCTTGTTGGTCGTTCTCATTACTTCTTGAAATGAGCAATGCCTATTGTGACTTTTTTTTTTTTCTGCAGGAGTAGAAAAGCAGCCTTGAGGCTATTATCAAATACAGACCTATAGGTGTGCACATATTTTAAAAAACATCAACTGTTTGGAAATCATAGGGTGTAATAGTTGTCTTTTATTATAAAGCCAGACTGCAGAATGAATTTTCTGGAATCAAAGGGCTCGTGCTGAGGAAGGTGCGCAGTGCTGTTTCAGAGCCAAGAAGGTGAAGGTGCTTGTGAAAACCCATCTAATTTCTTTAGATAAGGAAGTAATCTATTAGTCTGGTGTAATAAGCAGCGACTCCGAGCATCCCTCACATCAAAGCCTGGAAGGGCCAGGCAATTAGGTCGCAACGCTCTCTGCGCAGCAAATGTAAACAAACTGCTTTAGGCCTCCTAAATTCACGCGACTTTTATCCGTGGCGGAGACGGGAGGCTTTGATTTAAACTCATTTTCCGCGGTTGGTATGATATACGCTGCTGCTGTCGGGCCGCCGGAGGAGATTGCAGAGTTACTGTGGGCTGTTTGTTTCCGAAATCCCATCGGGTCTTAAATTATTTAAGACATTTGGTTAGCTTGTCCTTTTCTCTGGGAGCTACAGAGAGGCAGGGCGGCCTCGCTCCGGAGACCAGTTCACAGTAGGCGCCTCTTTTAAGAACAGTAATGGATAGTTTAGATCAATAAACACGAGATAACAAAAGTGAGAAATTAAAGGGAGTAGGGCTTAAAAGCAAACAAACCAGTCTGATGGCTGCGGCTTTGAAATGTGTTTCATTATGGTGTGTTCACATCCAGAAGTCACAAGCTGGTGTGAAGATGAGAGCAAGGAAGAAAGCGCGGTTGTAAAGATTCCTATTACAGGTAAAAGTAATGGCTGCATATTAACCTTGAATCCAGTATTCAACTTTATTATGTAATCAAAACATGGTATGTTGGTGGTTTGGGGCCGCTAATAGTGAGTAAATTCAGCTACTACACACTGAGCACAAAGATTAAATGGGGAGATCATAAAGTCTGCGCTTATGTTAACATAAACCAAGATGGAAAATAGCGGTGCCTGTTTAATTCCTTGTAATCATGTTATACATTTAAACCATGCGAATATCCTGTCATTTTTGCCTTTCAGGTCCCAGTATCAGTGTTACAAAGGTCAGGCTCCATGGGGAAGATCCAGTAATTATATGGCGAACTACAGATGTTTCTGATTTGATTCTTTTCTTTTCTCAAGTAATTGAATGTGTATCATTAGAATAAGCACAGGGAAAAACCCTGCCGGATGGGAAGCTGGGCCTTGGCCTCTGTTAAAAAAGCTGCCTGATAACGCAACATTTTTAGCAATAAGGTTTTATCGAGGCATGCTCAGATCCTCCCCCAGCAGATGTACAAGGCTCGTGTCAGATCCTGAGGTGTCGCTGCTTTTCAGTCCTGGGGTATCGATGACCCTTTAGTATTCTGGGCAGGGCTCAGCGCAGTGAGGCTCCCTTGGCTTTTGCCCGGTTTTGTGAAGCAGCTCTGGGCTGCTTCCTTATAAATTTTGATGTTTGGCAAAATATTTATTTATGCAGGTGTGTACTTGGCCAGCAAGGTGTGAGGGCATCTGCTTATGCAACACTGGCTGTCGCTTTCCTGCTTTTTTATGGCTTTCAAATAGCCTGTCTTTCGGAGAGCAATTCATTTCCCTATAGAGGTTTTCCTCTGCTGCTTTTTGAGCCTCATTTGCAGATGAAATATAAAAGTGTGCTGCTTGTATTCCTGAATTGCACCACAGCAACAATAGGCCTATGTTAGCCCAATAAAACTTAGAATTTTTTTTTTTTTTCTAGACAGTAGAATGTTTTGCATTTTCCTACTCCATAAAATGTCCTTCAGTCACATACGGCAATGTGGTTTTCAACACGAATTGTGTTGGTTTTCAGAGGAATTAAAAGCCACTGACATCTCTCTTTCATGAAACAAGACACACTCCACTTCTGAAAATTAACCTCACATTTTGCAGATCTTGGAATTTGTTCAATTTTGTTGGTAATTTAAGAGGATTCAAATTTGAGGATTGGTGTTTAAGTTCCCTGAACTGCAGAGTGCCAGTAAGAGTTGTGTCAGGAATGGTGACTCCTTCCAATTAATGCCATCACTACCTATTTAATTTTTTTTTTAAGGAGAGTAGCGGAGTTTGGGTCTCCGTAATTGCCAATGCTTTTGTTTTGCTTCTGCTCACTTAGAATTCTGTGACTTACTGGTGCTGGTTTTAGCTGTGATTTTGAACACAGTTTGTCGGGGAGTTCTCTGTGGCCATTTTTCCAATGGTCTGTGCAGCCAGTTGCTGCGTTAGAGGTCAGTTAGTCAGATGCCAGGCCACGATGGATGTCCCCCTTCCCCTCTTCTCCTACTTTCTTACTGAACAGGTGAGGAAAAAATAATGTTCGTACTTGTAAAAATGCGGAGAAGCTCTCCCAGAACGCTGAAACCAGTAACTTCAGTGTAAAAACCCGTTACTTACTGGTTTGCTGCAGCATGTTCCCAGTAGACCACAGCCACATTGTTTCTAGGAGCGAAGCTTTTCATGCCTCACTTGAAAGCAAAGTTGCTCCTTTCAGATGCGATTCATCCTCAGCCCATGATCTTCTCTGGGCTTATTGTTCTCTTCTGTCTCCTCGTCCTTCCAGCCTGTCGCTTTTTTCCCTTTTGCTCATCATTATTTGCTGTAGACTCTGGCCCTGGAGCTCTGAAATTGTTCCATGCCTAGAAGAGTGGCAGCATCTCTAAGCATTGTCTTTGGGACTCAAACGGCTTGTTTGAGGGTTTGGCTTTGTGTTTTTAGATGAAACAATGTTTAATGTCCATTCATATGCAATCACTTTGCTGTGCAAATTTTTTCTAAACTTAAGGGATACAAATTTTGTGGGCTTTTTTTCAGTACTCGCTGCACTCTTTAAGGGCATTAAGTGTTGGTTTGAAACACTGAAAGCCTCAAGGCTTTTGGGTTTTGATGGACTTCATTGTGAGAGCTGGGTGGACGGTCTTCAAAGCAGTGTTCTGTGATGGTGCTTCACAAACATTCTGGAGGTTTTGTTGACTTTTCTTTTATAGTACCTAATTATTTATTTACTTTAATATTTGTAAACATTCCAGAAATATTTGTATTTTTTCTCTTTAATGCCTGTAGGAGAGGAAGCAGACACTGTGTGGCTTTGGGGGAAGGGGCTTTAGAACAGCATTGGATATCCCATGGAGGCAGGTACCTTAAAGTGCTCAACCAAGGTCCGACTTCATCAGGGGCTCTTCTAAAGCCTTCACTTTGTTTTTACTCGCATGATTTATAGCTTTAACTTCTGTTTGAATCAAAGACATGAATGAAGGGCTTTAGAAGAATTCTAAACTTCTGTTTAGCTGTTCCTGTCCATGGCAGGATGGCTGAAGTCAGCTGGGGGCACAGGGGTCAGTGTAGCTCATAGCATAAAGATGGTTCCTTCTCTAGAGCCTTGTCCTGAGCTCATGGAGGCCACGTTGTGATAACTGACTTTAGAAGGATTATATTGGGTGTGTGGTGTCGCCCAGACAGGAGTCGATGATTAATTGCAATCTCATCTTATACCAGGCTCTCTGAGGATAGAGGAGGAGATATGGATGCATACTCATTTTCTTCACGGGTGCTTTGTTTTTTTTTTTTATCATGGAAAGACATGTGAAAGAAACTGTTCAGCTTTTTTGCTGTTCCCAAGGTAGGTGAATAACGTGAGATTAAAAAGAAAGGATAAAATCCATTCTTTCTTGTTTTGCTGGATGAGTGTTTAAGAGTCTCATTTATGAGTAGGAAACTGCTGATTCTTTTTGAAGGGGCAGGTTTGTTAAGTCTTTAACAAAACCACATTCTCTCTCTCCCCTTCATTTATGTCTTTGATTTAAATAGAAGTTAAAGCTATAAAGCATTTGAGTAAAAACAGCGTTACTTCTCCACTTATCAGGCTTCACTTTGCAACATCTTCAGTGTCACCTTCCAGCTACTCTCCCGGTATAAAATCTCTAATGTAGAAATAAAGAGGAAAAACCCTCTTAAAAAAATATATTAAAAATTAGCCCTTCTTTATATATCATAAGGGGACATGAAAGAGTGCAAATCCAATTCTACTTTCACTTTCAGGTCACCTTTAATGAGCCAATAATCCCCAGCCATACTTTTCCCACGCCTACACATCCTTCCTGATGAGGTGGTCCTTTGAGCTTTAAGCTAGAAGGTTCCAGAGGTTTCACTTGTCATGCACTACTAAAGGTATTAATAAGTCTACCCAACTTTTTACTTCATTTGATATTGACCTGTTCGCAACCGGTGTTACAAAAAAAGTTCTTGGCACAGCACAAGGTGGTATGTTGTGCTTAAATTAGTTCGGATTACTGAAGGGGTTTCAAAGCCATGGAGACGTGGTGCTGAAGGACATTGTTTAGTGGTGACCTGGCTGTGCTGGCTTAACAGTTGGACTACATAATCTTGAAGGTCTCTTCCGAACAGAATGATTCTCTCATTCTCCTCTAGTAGGTGATATTTTGCACTGCTTGACTTAAATTCCTGAAAGATCTCAGTCTTTTTATAGTATGATTTCTGGGTAAAAATTCATCTTTGATCTTTAATCAGAGGGAGCAGCAGCTTCTAGAAGTATTTGTCACTAGTTGGCTTGTTCCACTGGGATTTCTCGAGCCTGCTGGTGATCCAAGTGAGACGGGTATCATTGTACATTGGTATATTATGAGAAGAGGGTTTTTGTGAGGTGTTTGGTTTGGTTTTGGGGTTTTTATATTATTATTTAAAGGAAGGGAGGACACAGTGGTTGATATTTGACCTACCTCTGGATACTGGTTACTACAGTGTTCTGTCAGGTTTTAATTTGAGGATCTTTTCCATCTGCTTGCTATCCCAAGAGCACATCCTTCTATCTGATTTGCAGGTTGCCTTTATCTTCTCTCCATACGCAAGTTTTTTGATTTATGGCAGGGGAAGTGGGTGTGCGTAAGAGCCCCTGTTTAGCTGGCACTTGCACCTCTGGCTGTTGTGGCGTGCTTGGTGGCTGTTGTGGCGTGCTTGGTGGCTGTTGTGGCGTGCTTGGTGGCTGTTGTGGCGTGCGCTGCAAGCCCATGTTTAATCCCACATAGCTCTTTGTAGGTTATCAGCAAGTGCAGTAATTAGTGTTAAAGTGGCAGAGGAGCTCATTCGGGTTCAAAGTTCCTCTGGGCAGGGACCACTGTGAGTTGTCTGTTCTGGAACAGGACCTAGCAGCATGGCAACCCACACCTGCATGGGGACTGGGGAACATGACTGCAAGGACTATTGCCAAGGTAACTGTTGAACCACACGTCTTGCAGGCTCCGCTGGTCCTGATAATGTTCCTTTCAAGGCATTATTGGCTTTGAAGTCTGTTGACAGCTGAAATACACAAGCTGGTAACTATTTTGTTGGAGATAAAAGCACACAGAAAAAGCCAAGTTCCTTTTGGTGCAGGCTCTCAATAGAATCAATTAAGGTTGGAAAAGACCTTTAAGGTCATCAAGTCCAACCATTAACCCTACTCTACCAGGTCCACTACTAAGCCATATCCCCAAGCACCATATCTGTATGGCTTTTAAGCACATCCAGGGATGGTTGCCCAACCGCCTCCCTGGGCAGCCTGTTCTAATGCCTGACAACACTTTCAGTGAAAAAAGGTTTTCCTAATATTCAGTCTAAAACTCCTCTGCTGCAGCTTGAGACCATTCTGTCTTGCTCTATCACTGGTTACTTGTGAGAAGAGACCAGTGCCTACCTCTCTACAACATCCTTTCAGGTAGTTGTAGAGAGTAAGAAGGTCTTCCCTCAGCCTTCTTTTCTTCAGACTAAATATCCCCAGTTCCCTCAGCTGCTCCTCATGAGACTTGTTCTCCAGGCCCTTCACCAGCTTAGTTGCTCTTCTCTGGACCCACTTCAGCACCTCGGTGTCTGTCTTGTATTCAGGTGCGCAAAACTCAACGCAGTACTTGAGGTGCAGCCTCACTGATGCCTGAGTGCAGAGGGACAATCACCTCTCTGGTCCTGCTGGCCACATTATTTCTAATACAAGCCAGGATGCAGTTGGCCTTCTTGGCCACCTGGGTGCACTGGTCTATATTCAGCTGCTTGTTGATCAGTACCCCCAGGCAGGAGGAAGATGCAGATACTTGTGTGGGTTGAGTCTGCAGCAGCACTGGGGTCTTTTGCCCTCCAACTCCCTCCCTTTGCACACAGGATTGTTGATAATTCACAGACGGTTTGGTGTCTGCAGGTGACTGTCCTACTCTGGGACTCCCAACTGCCCTGAAGGGCTTGAGAGCTGGGTTTGATGTTTGAAATGTGTAGGCTCCTTCTGCGAGAGACAACACAGTGAGCGAGGTAGAAATGGTGCAGGCATGAGGCTGAGAGCTTTCTTAGCTCTTCATTTGCAGAAAATGATATTGCAGAGCTTTTTCAGCCACTGAGATGGTTGGCTATGAATGGATAGATGCTGCAACTTAGGTCATAGGAGGAAGGCTTGGAGAGTATACCCTCCTTTTTGTTCTGCACTGGTACGGTATGGTCTGGGTTAAAGATTACTTCAACAATGTGGCAGAACAGTCATTCAGTTAATAATTCAACAATGATGGGTTTTTTTCCCTGGAATTGTTGGCTCATGAAGAAAACTACACCTGTTTTGTTCAGCACAGAGTTGTGAAAGATGCTGATGGCACAGTGAATTCAGACTTGAAGTGTGGAGAGTTTTTAATTAACGATGGTATTGCAGATCTTTGCTGGTCCTGAGTGGAAGGAACAAGGCACAAGGAGAGTTGTGTTGTCTGGGACACAGCAGCCCCCATTCTGCTGAGTATTTATCGGATGATTTCATTAAGAACGTTCTGTTATTAACATCCTGGTTTGAGTTGAGAGACTTGAGTTTTATTGAGCGTATTCAGTATGGGCTGGATGAGTAAATGCTGAGTGCTCTGGCCAGAGGGTTTCATCCAAGGGCTTCAATTTGCTTTTGTGCTCTAAACCCATCTTTGGCCATTACAGCACAGCGAGTTAGGGGCTTCTGGCAAAGCAAACAGAAATGCACACTGCAAAATAAAAGTGGCTTTTGGAACTAAGCTGCATTTAATCTTAAACACAACAGTTGGTTTTATGGAGGAAATCCTGATCTTTGTAAGTCTTTTACATAAGAGTTGGGTGCACACAGAAGAGTGTGGCCAGCAGGTCGAGAGAGGTTCCTCTACCCCTCTACTCTGCCCTACGGAGGCCACTTCTGGAGCATCGTGTCCAGTGCTGGGCTCCACAGTTCGAGAGAAAAAGAACTGGAGAGAGTCCGGCAGAGACTCCAAAGATGCTGAGGGGCCTGGAGCATCTCTGTGCAGAGAAAAGGCTGGGAGACCTGGGGCTGTTTAACTGGAGAAGAACAGACTGAGAGGGATCTGATCAATGCTCATCAATAGCTGAAGGGTCCACAGAGGGCAAGAGGATGAGGCTAGAGTCTTGTCAGTGGTGCCCAGCAACAGGCACAAACTGGAACCTAGGAGGTTCCACCTGACCAAGAGGAGAAAATTCTTTGCTGTGATGGTGCCAGATCCTGGCCCAGGCTGCCCAGAGAGGTTGTGGAGCCTCCTTCTCTGGAGAGATTCCAAACCTGCCTGGACAGTGTGATCCTGGGCACCCTTCTCTGGGTGACTGCTGAAGCAGGGAGGCTGGACCAGATGATCTCCAGAGGTTCCTTCCAACCTCTACCATGCTGTAACTTATGGCATGATGCAGTAATATCAGGAACAAAGTGCTTAAGGAATTTCTCTCTTAGCTGTGTATTTCTTGTATCTTCTCTGCCTTGTACATTGTACCAATTGCTGGTGCTTTCTCATGATGGTGAAGCAAGTGTTGCCATGTGCCCAGGTTGGACTGGTTTCCTCATCAGTTGCTGTGTGTTTGTGATCAAGACTCTTCCTTACAATGTGGACGTGGTGTTGAAGGCCTGGGGATGGAGTGTGTGAGCGGGATGTGAGGAGGTGGGACCCAGGGGAATTGCCACAGCAGGCTGTCTGGAGAGGTGAGCTGGTGGGCTCAGGAGGTGCCAGAAGGATCTGTTTCTGTAGGGTACGTAGGATGGAAGTCAGCACAAAGGTGCTCAAAGGGAATGACTGGACTAATTACAAGGCAGCCTGGTGTAAGGCAGGCAGAAGTGGGGGTTGATAGGCCAGCATTGTGCTATAACTGACAGGAGGGCAAAGCTGGGCTCTGAAGGGTCTTGAGGGTGAAGAACAAGTAGTTTTTGTCAGTGTTTGATGTGGTGAAGGAAGGGCAACTGGTGCAGGTACAGCAAGAACAGGCGTGTGGTCATTTGGGTCTGGTGTGTGCGCAGAAGCTGTATGACAGCTACATAACAGTGGCCCAGATTGAGCTTGGTAGAGCTGGCAAAACATCTGGGCTTTGAAGTGCTAACTGGGAAGGTGTGTCAGGTACACCTGGATCAAAGACTGGCTCCATGTCTCTGCCCTGAGGGAGGAGAAGAGCCTTCAAGAACAGAGAAAGCCACTTGTGCAGTTCTGAGCTTGCAGATAGGCTCCTGCTGCAGAGGACTCCATTGATGGCATGTCCCTGCTCAGGGTGCAATCCCCAGGCTTAGCCTAAGACAAGGGGAAGGCTTTGAGGGGTACTCATCAGGTGCACCCACGTAACCTGTGTGCTGACACCCTTCAAAGCTGCCATCTGCTCTGGAAACCCTCTACCTGTTGTGGCTGGGAAGGAGGGAAAGTGTCCAGCCTGTTCAGAATGTAATGAGGTGGACATGTCCCTCTGTACGTGCAGGGCTGGAACGGGAGGGGTGGGCAGAGCTGATGACTGGCGCAAAGGCTGTGTGGGAAGTGCCTGAGACTCTGCGGGATTTGTGCCGTTGAAATCCCAGTGCAGAGCGGTGGGATCCGCTGGAGCGGACTGGGAACATGCACAGCCACTTAAGAAGTGGAGTGTCTGAGATATAAAAAAATCACTAAATTGTCCTGGGCTGGGATGAAGTTGGTAACAATTAGTGCTTGCTCATCATTTCAGTACTGTATTATACATACATATATAAAATATATATATTCAAAGTAGCCTTTTAAAGTGGGATTTGTACTTCAGCATCTTTGGAAAGATGCTTTTGAAAGTACTTTGTTCTTTGGAAACGAGTACAAAGATGAGTGATTGTACAACTCCAGTGAATGGATTCATTTACCTCTTCTTTTTTTTTTTTTCTTTTAAATCAATCTCTAGAGAATGGAAATGAGATCCACAGAGCAGGGGGAAAGAAAAGAAAGGAAAGGGTGGATGAAAGACTTGGGAATAGTTGGGGGTCTGGCTGTTTGAGTCACAAAAATCCAAAGATTTGTGTTTCCCAAACCCAGCTCAGTTTGAAGAGAATGGTTGAAAATACTGATGTATCAAATACTAAGAGAACTGTAACTATTCAAAATATTAGGGGAAGGAGAGTAAAACTAAGCTTGCATCCTGATTAACTAAAGTAAATGAGAACTCAGGGATTAAAAAAAAAAAAAAAAAAAAAAAAGAAGTAAAAAGCCCCGAAATGCTTTCAGTTTTGCTTAAAGTTACCAGGGTGCAATACAGCTCTTGAGAGAATCTCAGTGTTTACTCTTTTTCTAAAATGAGGTAAAGCATGCAAAAAAAATTTCACTACTCACAAGAAATTATCATCAGAGAGCTCAACTGGTAGAGAGATGGACTCTTTATTTTCTGTGGTTTTCACTGATTTCCACTTAATCCTGAGCAAATGGCCCTGAGGCAGGTGCTGTAGCTGTGTGGTGCAAGCTCCTCTAGAGACCGTCACCAAACTTCCACTGTGGCCAGTGAAACGACGGGCGCGGTGCTGCTGGGGTCCAGCCATCATTACCTGGAAACTTATGTCTCTTCTTTTTACTTAACAGGTTGGGGTAGCAGTGATAACAGTTCCAAAAGCCAAGAAGTACATTCGGATACCAGTTCCCCATCGAAGGAACGAAGCCCTCTCTTCTCAAGGTAAAGCTGTTAAATCCTGTCGTGTTTTGAGATGCTTCTGTAGAATGAGAAATGCCGACAGAAAAGGATGGAAGCTGCAATTTTACTTTATTTTTTTTTCCCCTTGGCCAAGGGTTAAGGTTCGTATTTATGTTTATCTAATAAAGCATTGTAAGCTTTGGTACACCTTAGAAAATATTTGCGCTAAAGCCAAGCATTGTTTTGCAGCTGTTGTTTTCCCCGTTTAAGACTCAGTTGACATCTCGGTGAACCACAAACGAGTGCGTACAGCTGCTCGCAGGAGGGCTGTGCAGGGGCCAGACAATGGGAGTTGTCAGGAGAGAGGCAGGCAGAAAACAGAGTCCCTGAGAAATAAAGTGGTGGGTTTCTTCTCCCTCTGCCCAAGATGGAAATGGCTCCTGTCCTGGGAACCTGCCGCCAGCAGCACTCGGGAATAGTCTTTACAGGGGGCTGGGAAATCTTTAACTCCTGTTTACACAGCACCACTCTCCATGGCTTTTACTTATGCTGGTATTGATGAGGCCAGTTCTGATAGGAGAGAGAATTCCAGTTCTGCAAGTGGTGGTCTGCATTTTGTGTTAAAATCATGGTGTTTAAGTTAAGTACAGTAAATATAAGACATAGCACAGCACTGATGAATGGCATTCAAGCTTTTCCTCAGGATTAATTCTTAAAGGCTTCAGTTCAAACTTTTTTCTTTTTTTCTTCCTTTTTTTTTCCTTATAATTTTCTGAAACTTAGTTTGAGAATTACTTTCCAACACACACTGCCTAATACTGTGAAATGCAAGGCTGCTGCCACAGATGAATTCTTAAATAAATGTCAAATTTTAGTCATACATTGAAGCCCAGGACAGCAAATAGCAAAGGGTTGGGTCCTGAAGAAGATGCTCGCAGGTTCACTGCAAAGCATCTGAATATGTACATTGAAATTGAACTAGTTTTTAAAATTATTTTTAATAAAGTCTCCAAGTTGTTTTTTTTTTTTCCCTCTTCGGCAGTTGCACTGCTGGCTGATAATGTGTTCAGTGCCTTTTCAATTCTCAGCATTTTTCAGATGCTGTTCATGCTTGGGGTTTTTTCTGGTTTGGTTTTTTTTCTTTCTTGGGTTTTCTTGTTGCTGGTTTGGTTTTTTTCCAAGTTCTTATTTGTGATAGATTTGGGTTTTTAAAATCATTTTATAATCTGCCCTATAATTCCATGCCTTTCAGCACGGAGAAGCAAGTGTGCCTTGTGCACTGATACACAATAAAGCTGCTTCAAGAAAAAGATCTCTTACAACAGCCTAAAGTTTGTCAAAACGAGTCAGAATGACTGCAGCCCACTAAACATGGAGTTTCTCAGCAGCCTTCACTGGTGGCTGCTGGGCACCCGCTCCACAGGGCCAGGGAGCAGCAACAGAGACAGGGAAGGGGCGACTGGTTTCTTCACTGCTCCCATTTAAGCGCTGCCACTTACCGCAGTCACTTCTCGGGCTTTATTGCTTTTACAAGTGGTCTCGAAACCCACTACTTGAGAATAAACATAACCGCGTAGCACTGCTGTGGTACTTTTTATAACGTTCCTCCTTTGCTGGGTTTTGTCACTGAGCTGATGAGTGACCTCGCGGAAGACCCTGCCGGACCCAAATAAAAAACATGGCTTCCTCTGATGTCCTCCAGACAATAATTACGATGCGCCCGTTAAGCCCAAACTACAGCTGAGGGATTTTACTTTAAAGCGGAGGCTGGGGCGCAAAAATGCATTTATAGCTCTTTGTCTGGCACCTCATTATGTGTGGGCCTGATTCATTAAGTAATTGGTTTGCGGTTGTTTACATGAGTATTAAGGCTTTCTATTCAGCGGCCTTTGAGAGATACATTGTGCAAACGTCGCATGTGATGAATGCGGAATGAGGGGCCGGGGCCCGGTCCCATTGGCTCGGCACGGCGTGCTGTTGAAAAGCAAGAGAAAGGGATTGGGTGCTGCTTTGCATAGCAATGACTTTCTTAATAAGCTTTACAGATTAATACACACAAGCTATAAAAGATGCAAAGAGATACTCTTAGCACATTTATCCACGCTCGTTTCACTATTATGGTGCTGGAGACAGGGAAGAATCGAGGGCTTTCATATTCGGTTTTTCAGTGCGTGTCTTCAGTGCATGAGACTTAATAGAATGCGATGTTTATTGTATTATAAATCACGGGGAAGTAGGCAGATCTGCAACAGTTTATTATTAAAGATTCTTTCAATGTAAATCTTTTTCTGCCATTGTATTTCCTACAGCAAAATCATTTTGTGGTTGAGTGGGGATGAAAGACATAATGTACGAAGGAGTGAGTCTTAATAGGAAGCTGCTCTCCGAGTAAAGACCACTTGTTCCCTTTTGTTCATGGGTGCATGCCAGAGCTTCCTCTCCTCCCGCAGATATCGCCCTGCCCCGCGTGCAGCTACACAACCGTGCTCTCCTGCCTCCCTTTACCTCCCCAAGGGAACGTTGCCCTGCACGGTGGTGCAGCTCCGAGTTGTTTTGCTGTGGCAGTAAAGAGTGTGTTTAAATTCCCTGACGGCTCAGGGGAAAAGGTCCCAGAAGTCGGGGCCAGCCTGGCAGGCGAGAGTGGGCAGTGGGCGCCGTGGGTGGCATCGCACTGTGTCAGGTGGATGCAGTCAGCAGAGGCTACTAGAATTCTGGGGAACACCCAGTTCTGGAGGTGAGCGGTTCAGGGGTTCTTTTTCCGTGACTTGTTTGCGCTGTCTCATTTCAAATTAACCCAGAGATTAAAGATGCACCAGTGGCTGAGAACCAAAGAACAGTTTTTAATTCGTTGGGCCATAAACACAGTGTAAAGTACTTTAGACTTTGATTAATCTTGTCCTCCGGACGTAAGCCAGTCTGGTTTCTGAAGGCTGGGGTTTTTTTTAGTCAAAAAGCTGCCTTTACCAAACAGATGCAAATAAAAGTTGGCAGATTATAATTCATCCTCTTAATGATCCTCAGGGGTGATGTTTAACGGCGGGCCCATTGCTGCCGCCACTGCTCTCAGTGCTGAGGCGAGCTGGCCATCGGGGGGCACTCGGGCTCCGCGCATCCATCCCTGCATCCCCACCTTCCAAACCAGTCCTGATTCGGGGCGGGGGGGGGAGGAGGATTGGGGGGAACTTCCCTCTGAGGAGAGATTCCAAAGGTTTGGGGCTGGGAGTGGTCAGGAAATCCAGGCTCCGGAGAGATGCCCCTGAAAGCCAGCCCGTATGTGACTGGTTTGTCCTCTTGCTGTACTTCAGTTGTTGAATCTCTTCCGTAAGAAGCTGACTGTCAATTCCAGCACGTTTTTCTGATGTTAACAGATACTTGGTAAATGTCTGTCTATAAATATCTGCAGATATTTCTTTTTCCTAAATCTTAACATCGTCAGCTGCAGAGACAGTCATGTTGTGCTGGTGATGCTCTACAAATACTGGTGGGGAGAGGCCACAGCACTTCTCTAAACACGTTGCCATTGCACTATAGAGGAGATGGAGTTTATTTTTGCAGGACTATATTTTTTTCTTTGGCAATTGGATATTTGGGGTTTTTCCCCCTTGGCATTTGGGTATTTTGGTTTGGTTTTTTTTCACATGATGCTAAAACACAGAGGTTCAACAGGTGCTTTAGCAAAAAGATGCTCAGGCTGAAGTAAATGTTTTCTGCTGTTTTTTAGTGAGCCACCTCTGCTAACTTGGCTCTTGCTGCTCTGGTATTTTTCTCTTAACATTAATTTTCTTTACGGAGGGAAAAATATTTCCTTGGTGCTTTTTCATGTCTTGCTGTTGTAGCATCTTCAATACAAAAAAGCCCTGTTTCATCAGAGAGGAGGAAAGATTAAAAGGCCCTTTGATGTTAAACTGGTTTGGATTTTTCCTTTGTTAGAGCTTGGGTTCAGTTTGGAATTATTTTAGGGAAGAAACAAATGCATAAATGGATATCGGAGGGTCATGACGAGGGATTAGGCGAGGCACTGAAATGGGCCTGACTTCATTTAGATCCCTCAGCATTCTTGGCAGAGCCTGCAGTGGTCACTGTGTGCTTGGGACAGCAGAGGAGAACTTCTGTGATGGAATTTGTCCGTGATTGAGACCTCAGCAAACAGATGGATTTTGGTAGAACATAAACATCTGTCCTCCCCCCTCTTCTGTCAGCATTGACCTTTCTCTTCATGGGAAACTGGAGCAAAAGAGGGAAGGTTTCTCGACCTTCCTGCAGTGAGGGTGGTGGTTGTCCACTTCAGTGTCTGCTTGAGGCCACTGGCCTTCAGCTGGATCTGGAGGACATTGCAGTGCTTCAAGATGTGCAAGAGGATCAAGGCACCCAAGACCTAGGCATGTTGTGGGGGGTGGTCCTCTGGGTCCAACCCTCTCATGTTTGATCTGGACTTAAACTGCCGAGAGAGGTGGAGAAAAAAAAACCCAACCACTTCTTGGGACCCACTATCCTGTCTGAACAACATAACCTGAGAATCGTACAGCAGAATCATGGAATCATTACCAGTGGAAGAGACCTTTAAGATCATGGAGTCCACTCATTAACGCAGCACTGCCAGGTCACCACTAAGCCATGTCCCTCAGCACCACATCTCCATGGCTCTGAAACCCCTCCAGAGATGGGGACTCCACTGCTGCTCTGAGCAGCCTGGGCCAGGCCCTAACAGCCCTTGCAGGGAAGAAATTGTTCCTCAGGTCCAACTTAAACCTCCCCTGGGGCAACTTGAGGCCATTTCCTCTTGTCCTGTCAGTTTTGCCTTGGGAGAAGTGACCGACCCTACCTGGCTCCAACCTCCTGTCAGGGAGCTGTGGAGAGTAAGAAGGTTTCCCCTGAGCCTCCTTTTGTCCAGGCTAAACAAAGGCTGGTCCCCCAGCCACTCCTCACCCAACCAGTGCTCTAGACACTTCCTCAGTTTCGTTGCCCTTCTCTGTACACGCTCCAGCCCCTCAATGTCCTTCTGGCGGTGAAGGGCCCAAAATGGACCCCAGGGTTCAAGATGTGGCCTCCCCAAGGCTGAGTCCAGAGGGACTTCCTGACAGTGGGAGGTGCAGCGGCAGGCAGTGGAAGCGGGAGCTGCCAGCCGCCTCTGCTTGTTCTGCTGAACTACTTGAAAATGAAATGGTTCTTGTCCTGCCTGCCACAGAAGTCGCCTCTCAATTTGCAGCTGAGCAACAAGTGCTTTTTTGCTCTACACCCAGGGGAAAAAATGATGCAGACACCTGAGCTGCAGCCTCTCGAGTGTGTTTTTATGGGCTAAGCCTGGGATATGTGGAGCACCTCCTGGGAGAAGCTGAGGGTCATGAAATCTCACAAAAGTGAGCAGGAATTAAGGGTGTTCAGTGAGTGGCAGGACTCACCTCAGAGGCTGACTTAAAAATACACGCTGGAAATGTCATGGAGGAGATGTAGTTGAATCAGGACTTGAAGAGTTGGGCAGGGTCTGGCTCTGAGAAACGTGGATGGGCTGGCATGCTACCAAAGCTTCAGGTAGACACCATAAGGCCAACATGTAAAGGCTTTTTACTTAAAAAATAAGAAGTTACATCTGATCATCTTTATTAAAATCATCTGAAGGTTTATTTTTAGAGCTGCGCTCAGGGCTGTCACCGTAACAGTTAATTCTCCCATGTCGTTGCGATTATTTCGCACAATATGCATGCCACACACAAAAGATCAAAATGATCCCAACTTGTTTGAGGGATTCAAAAAGGCCTGTGATGCTCCAGACACAAGAGCAGTCATTCGGCAGAGCGGAGCTGCGCCTGCACCTACATCGAGGTAGATCAAAGGCAGGCAGGATCTCACGCGTTTACACTGGGGCAAGGAGGATACAGCAATGGGAAGCCAGTGGTGGCTGGGCTGGAGGAGTCTGCTGGCAGGAAAGGAGCACAGGGTGCTTCTGCGTGGGGTGCTTTTGTTTGTGGTTGGTTGGTTTGTTTGTTTGTTTGTTTTTTAAACTTTCTTTGCATTATCTGAAAGGCTGACAATGATAAGATGGAGCTCTGGTCCTTTCTACCCTGGTAAAGTGGTTACCAAGGAATGACTCCAGTGCGTGCTGCCTGAACATCTGGACCTGGGGCCATCCTGCAGGTTAATTTCACCACCTTTTATTAGGCAAAGGTGAAGAAAACCTTGATAAAATATTTATCTAAAAAAACCCAAACAACCAACCAAAGAACAACAGCAAAAAAAAACCCCAAACCAAGAACCACCAGCCCTAGTTACAGAAGTTACTGATTTTTTTTTTTTTAAACCATCTCATGGTGGTTTTAGTAAAAGCCAACATTCTTTTAATTTTGTGTCATTGTGCTGATTATTTAAAAATCTTTTACAGGACAGAAATGAGGAAGGCGGCAGCGGCAACTGCTATAAAATCCAAAGGTAAGAAACCAATATTGTCCTACTGAAATTCAATGTCTTACTAAGTGCAGTTTACGTTGTAGAAAACCTCCAAGAGTATCGTCATGGAACCATGTAAAATACCAGGGATGTAGGACTAAAGGTGCAGCTGCTGCATTTGTAGATAAGATGTTTACGTCACGTGTGCCCCTGAGCACATCGGTCACACTCGAGCTGAAATTCCCTCTCTCCTGCTGCCCAGGTCCCTGCTTGGGGGCCTTATGCCTCATTTCAGGCATCCAATGAATTTACATATTGAGGGATCCTTTGAATGAAAATTAGGTTCTGTTTTTCTGCCAGTGAAAGGGCTAATTCCTGGAGCTGTCCGCTAAAGCCAAGTGGTTCTCTGAAGTTAATCTGTATGTGGCACAAAGTGGTGATTTTTCATTTGTGACATCATTGCTGTGTTTATGCCAGCTCAGTGATGTCATGCTCTAAGTGTGACTTCACCACAGGGTCAAGTAGAGGGAGAAAGCAGGAACATAATAGACAAAGCCATCATTCAGGCAGCAGCTGGTCAAGTAAATTGCTTGGAGTGGAAATGTTCTCTCAAGCCACCTTGAGGAACAATGAAGTGGGGCCTCTGAATGAGCCCAGTGTTTGGCCATGTCCGTGCTGGTGCCGGACACCATGATGCTGTGTCTGAAATGCACATCTTGGCTTGTGGTCTTCAAAACTCTGACCTCTTTCTTAAGCCCTGGGGTCCGGCTGTTACATCAGAGTCAGGGATTTATTTGGTTTGGAAGAGACCTTTATGATCTTCAAGTCCCACCATTAACGCAGCACTGCCAGGGCACCACTAAGCCATGTCCCTCAGCACCACATCTCCATGGCTCTGAAACCTCTCCAGAGATGGAGATTCCACCACTGCCCTGGGCAGCCTGGGACAGACCTTAACAGCCCTTGTGGGGAAGAAATTGTTCCTCAGGTCCAACTTAAACCTCCCCTGGTGTAACTTGAGGCCATTTCCTCTTGTCCTGTCAGTTCTGCCTTGGGAGAAGTGACCAACCCCACATGGCTCCAACCTCCTGTCAGGGAGCTGTGGAGAGCAAGAAGGTCTCCCCTGAGCCTCCTTTTCTCCAGTTTCAACAACCTCAGGTCCCTGAAACTGAACACAGGATTTAAGGGATTGCCTCCCCAGTGCCCAGTCCAGGGGACGATCCCTGCCCTGTTCCTGCTGTCATGTCTGTGATTTTTTAATTTTTTTTCCTCTTCCCTCTCAGCTTTCTGGGGCGAATCTGATGAGAGCAGCTCTGAAATTGAGGCTGCCTTATGCCCACAGACTGGCAGCCTGGAAGACTCCAATGACTTTGACTTCTATGATTAAGATGCTTTTGGGAAGAAATACAAGATGATACTGTTTATGTATGGAGAGTGCTGATGTCTCAAGTGCAGGTCAAAGCAAATGTAAATCCAAAATAAAGATTTCTGGGTGCTGTCACATCTCCCGGTGCCCGTGTCCTCTCTGAGCTGCCACCTTTTCTCCTGCTCTGCGAGACTGAGCCTGTTTGGGATATTTTGGGGTTTGGGAGCTGCTCTCGATTGGGAATTGACAGAGGGATTTAATGGCTGAACTAGCCTTGTATCTGCTCGGCTAGGAGCTGCTTGGTGATGGTGCTTCCTCTGACCAGCCTGGCCGCTGCCGTTGCTGCAAAGACCATCCTGATCCTCAGGTGTATTCCAATATTTTGAATACAGAGATTAATATAATTTAATTGTTCTGATTGGAAAATACTTTTAAGCTCATTGAGTTCAACTGTTCCCCCAGCACTGCCAGGGCACCACTAAACCATGTCCCTCAGCACCACATCTCCACGGCTCCAAAATCCCTTGAGGGATGGGGACACCACCACTGCCCTGGGCAGCCTGGGCCAGGTCTTGACTTTGAATTGTTCCTCAGGTCCAATGTAAACCTCCACCCGTGCAACTTGAGACCGTTTCTTCTTGTCCTGTTGATTGTTCCGTGGGAGAAGAGACCAATTGACAGCAGGAAGCTGCTGGGGCTGGGCTGCCATGTTTGATCTTTATCTCCTGAAACAGATGAAGAAGAAATGCATAACATGTGTACATTTGTAATGGGGTGCAGTTTGGATCAGAGCAGTGTTTCCATAGGGTGAGCCCCCAGGTTTCTCTTCTTTTGCTTGCTTTGTAAAACCAACGCCAGCGTCACTTCACGGACATCACAGTAATCAGATGCATTTTTTTTCTTTTAATTCCTTTTATCCAAAATTAAGTTCATTAAACATGAGAAACCAGGGAACATAGTAAAAAAAAAAATAAATATGATCATAATTAGGGTGAGTTCAAAAGCAAAACCAAGTACCCCAATTAAACTGCACGACCGAGCAGTACTGCAGCTTCGGGTATGGGCCCCATCCCAGCAAAGAAACACTTTAAAATGGTAACAAGAATGTTTAGGGATCTTCTTAGTAGTCTTCTCCTGTCAGCATCTGGGAGGCTTACTGTTCTTAGCATGCCTCAGGCTGAACATCACCTGGGTGACTGGGATCAGAACCGGTGTCAGACCCCACCCTCCCAGGGCTGAGGCACCACTTCATGCTGCTTTTTCCTGGTCATCCCTAAGCCAGGGTGGTTCAGCCCTGATGAACCCCAACATCTGCTGAAGGCAAGCTCACCAGTATGTCATGCCGCAGATCATCGCGACGTGATTTTTTTAGTGAATGGCGGACCAAGGTTCAGCTGGAATAAGTCTCTCTGGCTGCTCAGACCTACGACGCCGCATTGTCCCGTCAAGTTTGGAGTATCTCTAGAGGAGAGTCCGCAACGCCTCTGGGCAGCCTGGGCCAGGCCACCCTCACAGCAAAGAAGTTTCTCCTCCTGGTCAGATGGAACCTCCTGAGTTCCAGATTGTGCCCCTTGCCCTGTTGCTGGGCACGACTGACGAGTCTGGCCCTATCCTCTTGCCCCCCAGGGGCCCTTTAGCTGTTGATCAGATCACCTCGCAGGCTGCTCTTCTCCATCTGAACAGCCCCAGGGCTCTCAGCCTTTCCTTGGCACAGTCCCTTCAGGGACTGGGTTTTCGTTTGGGGTTTTTGGGTTGTTTTCTTTAGCAAAATGCAGACTTGACTTCTTGGGGAAGTCCTTGTTGCAGTATTAATTTTTTTTCAGTGCTTGTTTACACAAGTAATTATAAGATCAGTTTGCATTTGCCAGTGCCACCATCTTCCGTTTTCTTTGGCATTATCAGGAAAACAACTGATTGCCTGTCAATACAAATGAAGTGTTACACTGACCCCAAAATTCTGGGAGAAGCACAACAACAGGGGAACTTCAGCTGGGGGATGATTCACAGGGAACAGATAAAGGACAATCTCCAGCCGATCCCAGAGGTGGTACCAACAGAGAGCTGTTGGGGAAATTTATTCAAGTCACAGTCTTTATTCAGAGGAGTGACAACGGAAAATGGCTTTAACAACAGCTGAGCAAGGCAAAGAATAATGAGAAAGCCAATATTGGGTTAATTGTTCTACAGCAAACGAGCCAGGTACTAAGGTCCCTCTCCCCTCCCCAAACCAGCAGCGGTGGCTCAATAAGCGCCACTAAGATTTTGTTATTTTTGTTAATGATTCCTGGGCTGCTTTTTGGTGTCCTTGCCCCTGTCACTGCCCTCCTAATGAAGCTGGTGCCCGGTGGCGGGACACGGCAGAGTGCAAAACCTGCCTCCTCTTAATCCCATTTAATCCTTGGGGGTTTAATTCCCTTCCGATGTCATCGAATGGCTCATTTAATGGTGTTTGCTTATGCGGCAGGCGCAGCGCTGGGACAGGGATGCTCCATGCTTGCAGCTCCTGCCACGCTCAGCATCAGAAATTTCTTCCCTGTGCTGTCAAAAGACCAAGGCTAAAAATTTATCAAGAAGTTTCAGATGAAACGTGGTTGCGGTATCACAGAAAGTACCTTGAATGGGATGTGAATAAAAATGATTCTGACGTCTTCTTTTGGTGTTGCTGATTTAAGGGGACAAAATGTGTCACTTCTGCACCAGAGGAGCCAAGAGTGTATCCTGAAGTAACCTTGGGAAATTGTGATGCTAGAATACACAGCCCTGTGGTAAAACAGATCACGCTTATCAGGGAACCTCCCTAAAATGTTTTAAACATTAGATAGCAGATATACGTATGTTTGTAGGTTGGGTAGGGAAAGGTAACCAACCAATGAAGTGTCTCATGCTAACGTATTCACCTTGAATCCTGGGTTCATTTTGGGGCTATTCACTCCAAGGACATTGAGGGGCTGGAGCATGTCCACAGAAGGGCAATGGAGCTGGGGGAGGGTCTAGAGCACAAGTCTGGTGAGGAGCAGCTGAGGGAGCTGGGGTTGTTTAGCCTGGAAAAAAGGAGGCTCAGGGAAAACCTTCTTACTCTCCACAGCTCCCTGACAGAAGGCTGGAGCCAGGTGGGGTTGGTCTCTTCTCCCAAGCAATAAGCAACAGAACAAGAGGAAATGGCCTCAAGTTGCCCTAGGGGAGGTTTAGGTTGGACCTGAGGAACAATTTCTTCCCTGCAAGGGCTGCCAAGGCCTGGCCCAGGCTGCCCAGGGCAGTGGTGGATTCCCCATCTCTGGAGGGGTTTCAGAGCCCTGGAGATGCGGTGCTGAGGGACATGGTTTGGTGATGCCCTGGCAGCACTACGGGAACGGCTGGTCTCGCTGATATCTCTCTTGTGCTGAGGACCCCAGAACTATACACAGCACCGCTTCCAGATAGGGCTGGGGCGGGGGGGGGGGTGTTGCGTGTGTCTCTTCCCGCCGGGCCGGGCCCCTTCCCGCCTCTCCCGCCGCCGTCACCCCGGTGCCTGAGCCCTAGCCCGCCACTAAGATGGCGGAAGCAGAGCATGTGACCGCCCCCTCCCCCATGGTGCCCCGCGCTGCCCTTTGCCCCCGGAAGCACCGCTCGGGTTCCGCCGCCGTCGGTACCGTCACTGAGAGCTGCGGCCTGGCCGCGCTCCTCCGCTCCCCGCCATGGGAGTCCCGGCCTTCTTCCGCTGGCTCAGCCGCAAGTACCCCTCCATCATCGTGAACTGCGTGGAGGAGAAGGTGAGGCGAGCTACCCTTCATTCCGTCCCCCGACGGGTCCTCCGGGGATCGCCCCGGGACTCACCGGGGGCTGCATGGCGGGGGAGGCGGCGGGGGCAGAAGTCAGGGCCGTGTGGGGAGTGTTGTCTGAGAGTAATTAGTGCCTGTGGTGTGCTGCCCCCGGCGCTCTCGGAGCTTTTTCGAGGGGGTTGGATGGATTCGGTTGTTGTTGTTTTGTGGGTTGGTTTGTTTGTTTGTGTTGGTTTTTGTGGTTTTTGGTTTTGTGTGGTTTCGCTTGTTTTTGTTTTCCTGGACTGGGTGCTTTTAATCTTGTTAAAAGCAGTCGCTGTTGAGAACTGAACTCGCCCGCTTGGTTTTCACTCCCCTCCGTGAGCGGTTTGGCACCTGGGGAGGAGTGAGGGCTTGCAGCAGGAAGTAGTTTGTTTTTCTCTAAGATTTCCTTGTTTTAAGCCGGCTGGTTGGAATGGGAGATCACCCGGCGCGGTGGTCTCTGCCTTTGATGTGCTTCGGGCCAGAAAAGTAGGTTTTGTAAAAGTGTTTGGTGAAAGTGAGCAGTGGGAATGCTGCTTCTTGTTGCCTGTTCTGTTTCTCCGGATCCTCTTCACAGTCCCTGCTTTGCACCAACTTTTTTTTTGTGTCTGTGTGTATTACAAATTGTGGAAAACTTTAGGGCTTGTTGAAAATCAAAGTGAAGCTGCCCGTCTAGAAAAGAGCAAGGACACGTGAGGCTGAATGATTAAAAGTAACTTTTGGAGTCTGGAAACTCATCTGTCTTTGTGAGATCTTCCTGTTTGCAAGCAGATCAGCTCCACCAACCCTCTCGTGATGTGGGCTTGGTGATGGTGAGGGCAAGTGTTATGTAGGATGAAGGCTATACCTTGGTGCACGCATGGTCATACCCTTCCTTGGGCTCTCATTCTCCTCCTAACATTTGAATACTTTACAATTCTGTTGTTTTCAGACCTTAGTAGTTATCTTCGTTGGTCACTTCTTTCATGAATTAGTCTTCCTGAAGCTTCCTGCTCTGTTCTGATGTGGGGTTTTTTTTGGTTGTGTGTGGGTTTTTTTTTGTTTTGGTTTGGTTTTAAATAAATGCCTATATATGAATATATAGGGAAATAAATGTTACACTTGCATCCAAGACTTCAAACAAGGCTGTAGTTGGACTCTAACCTTGAACAGCCTCACCATTTTTTGTCTCATTGTCCCTATTTTTGGATATAGGGGAAATATCTCCTGCCCGAACAGGGAACTGTTTGGTTTTGGATTTTTTTTTTTTTTTATAGAGACAGCCTCTAAAACCTGTCATTTCATAGGAACAGAAGACCCTTTTGGTGAAGACTTAGTTTTTAGGGGGAATTGGAGAAGGTTGGGTCTCTACCAGCAACACCCGCTGAGCTGTTGATGTGACATTTGCCTTCTGCCAGATGGGGCTGGGGCTCTCTGGGGTGCTAACACCCCAATGTGTGTGTGTTCTACCAGTTATCTTGAAATTCACTTCTTGCGACAGTTTTCTCTAATAAAAGCAGAAGTCTTCTCTTTTTATCATGTTTGTGAGCATTTAAGATCAGTCTTTATAATCTAATCAAAAGTGCTCTGATATTTAGGTAAAATAAAGGAATAAAGGCTTGTATTGCCTTGGTTTTACTGAGTTTGTGATAGTCTTCTTTTTTTTTTCTTTGATAATTGAGCTGGTAAAGGCAAATGCTCTTTCTTGTTATCTTTCTATTTCTTTTGATAAATTCCCCCAGGCTAAGTTAGAATTACTGTAACTGAAGTGCCAGATCCTGATCTGGCATCCGCATTGCTTCCCTCCAACTTAATGAGCACGTGGCAATTACAGTAAGGACAGCAGATGGATAAGTCTTCTTCATTAATTTTTTTTTCCCCCCAATCCGGTGATAAATTTAAGTGTGGACTAGGACAGTAGTGAGAAGCTGTAGTTTGTCTTCCTGTAGATGAATTTAAACTTCTCTCACAATGTAATCAGTTCTATGTGTGTTTTAGGATTGCTCCAAATCTCTCTAATCAGAAATTTTGTATCTCCTGGTAGCTTGTCTCTTTGAAATATTAAAAAGTTGATCCCTGTTCTCTTACCTTGCTAGATTATTTCTTTCCTTAAATCTGATTAATCTTCTTCTTAAGCTGAGCAGGGAGAATAAGAGGAAGATCTTGAAGATAATATAAAATCCAGGGTAGGATATTCCTAATCAAATTCATATGAATTAATAAAGCTGCAACTAAAGTATCTTATCTGAAGATCTGTTTTCAATGGTTTCAAAAAGGACTGTGGATTACAAGTGAACAGTTTAGTTATATCACAAGAGATATTGCTCCCAGATACTTAAACCTTTTACGAGGCCGTTACGTTAAAGCTCCGATAGATTTATGGGGATGTAACGGTAAAGCTGCTGACGTAGCAGCGCGCGGATGGGAACTGAATGGCTTGCAAAGATCATGCTTGTTTTGCTTTACCTTCAAGACTGACAATAAGATCTGTGATGATGGTGGTTTTATTTTCCACATCACATAGTCACGAGCCTTTGGTATCTCCCGAGTCCTAGTCTGGCGAGAGGTTTGGTGAAGTATCAGGTACAAGACGAGGCAAGCTTCTTGCCTGTTATCCGATGGGAATCGGGAGAAAAGCTCTTCCCTGGAAACTGTAGGGCTTGGTTGCCCAGAGTAACTGTATTAGAACAATGAGCTACTTCAGAGTTTGCACCAGATGAGGAGGTTCTTCTAAAACTACCTCACTTTTGTGTGTGTGTTCTGGAAAATTTGGTCAAGGAAGCAAGTGGTAGTCAAAAGATTGCAGCTGTTGGGGTTTGACTGGTTCGGGGGAATAGTGTAAGGAAGATGAGAATTAGCAGAATTTTCACCTGTTTTAAAGAAGTGACGTAGAGGGACCTAGTGCTCAGTTATATAAAATGATTTCCTGAAGTTGTCCTGAAAGAATTCCATATGCCTATAGCTCAAAAAATGTAAATACCAAATACAGGCTTATTTTGCTTCAGAAGTGTGAATTTTTGCCTTTTAGGGCTGGAATAAGCTCAGCAAGTTCTGCTGCTGCTTCTAGAAGCAGGGAAACTGTAAAAGTTAATGGTAAGATCTGTAAATTGTGGGGTTTTTCCTCCTGAATCTGGTAGTATGAGCTTTGTACTAGATGTAGGAGGGTCATTTAATGAGAGAGAAGTTCAGAGAAAGCGCTTGATGTTGGTTCATCAGCTGCCAGTAAGTTCCATGTGACTGAGAGGACCAGTGCTGTCATGTTTTTCACTCATGCAATCCTGTGACCATTGCCTTTATGTAATAACAAGAGTGTTGCTGATCACCTTTTGGCCAAACTAAAAAAACACCAAAACAAACAAAAAAAGCCCCAAACATATGGTGAGGAAATGGAATTGAACACGGTTGCTAATCTGCCTGGTAGTGTTTTAAGTGCTCGAGAATGGTACAGAAACATAGGTGGCTATAAGTGGGTTAGGGCAATTATAAGTTGGAACTGAACTATCTACACTGTGGTCTGAGTTTCACGTTCCTTAGGCAGCACCTGGCAGTAGGAAAAGCACCAATGTAGAGGAAGTGAAGCTTCAGAGTTGAAAGTAGACTTATTTTCAGAAGTGCAAGGTATGGACTGGATTTTATGTAGCATTTCAAATATATTCATAGACAAACTTAAAGGCAGAAGGGCTCAGGGGTGTGAGCATCTCAGTGCGTTTGATAGTCAGCAAGAAAAGTAATACAGGCATAACCTGAGTACAGATTTGGCTGGTGGGACCTGGAAGGATCCCCTTTCTCTGTGTAGAGGAACCTGGGAAAAGTCCTTTCTCTAGTTAAATCTCATCATTCTTTGCTGCCCAGGGTGTGCTGATAGCACTTTGGGAAGCTTCTCATGTCAGCCATCGTGGGCAACTCGCTCTTACTGCCCTGCCTCCCCCTGCTATGTGTGTGACTTTCTGATGCCTCTTGGTTATTGTGTTAAGTTAGAGCATCGTATTAAAAAATCTGAAGTCCCTTTGCTAAATTTTGAGGGGGTCACTATCATCCTGGCAGTAGAAGGAATGGCTTTCTTGAATAATGTGACATATGGAAACTTCTTTTTAATAGATATCGATCAACAGAAATGAGCTAGCTCTGCCCTAGCACATCATAATACCTTCTGGTTGTGCCAGTTTATAAACATCTTTATTAAAAAAACATGCTATTTTACTAGAGTAAGCACGCATCTTCAGGTGGCTGGCTTGTTGCTATCTTTTCTTCTACTGCCCTTGGAAAAAAATTGGTTTGAGCCTGTACTTGAATACTTCTGTTGGTTATTTGTGATGCTTCTATAATCAAGTCCTGAAATACTCGTTTTGGCTGCATTCTCAGGCTAAAGAGTGCAATGGCGTCAAGGCTCCAATTGATAGCAGCAAACCTAACCCTAATGAGGTGGAGTTTGATAACCTCTATTTGGACATGAACGGTATAATTCACCCCTGTACACATCCTGAAGACAAGTAAGGCCATTTTTTTGTCTCTTTACAAATAGGATTTCTCAACAGTGTTTCAGATGTTACACTCAATGCTCTACATTTTAGGCCAGCGCCCAAAAATGAAGATGAAATGATGGTTGCGATTTTTGAGTATATTGACAGGATCTTCAACATTGTAAGGCCGAGGCGACTTCTGTACATGGCTATAGATGGAGTAGTAAGTATTGATGAATTTAGTTCCCAGTAATGACTGTAAAATTAGCTGGGATGTTTGAGGTGGAAAGCTTGTCTTTCTCTGTACCTGATCTTCATCTCCTCTTGCTACATTAGGTTGTCAATGAGAAATGCCACCTTTTCTTAGTGACTTTGCTTTACTGAGTATTTTTATACCCAATTTGAGTATCGCTCAGAGATGCCAGAATGGCCTAGCAGAGACTGCTGGTAGGCCTCTGAAGCTTTAGCTTTTAGTTTTCTAGTCTTTTCAGTTTCTCAAAGATTAAATGAGTGTCATAAAGTAAAAAGATCTTAAACCTCAATTCATGTGCAGGAGTTTGTCAAGACTGATTCAGAAATGTGTCCAGCTCCCTGTGCTGGGGGGTCGGGGTGAGGGGGGGAGGAGGGAGGGAGAACAAAAATCCCTGTTTTCAGGTACAGTTCAGAATTGAGGTCTTGTTATATGTTTGCTTGTCTAGTTCTAGACAGGCCAGTTCCAAAAGACTTCTCTTGGCTACCCAAAATAATTAGCAGAAAGGAAGCAGTTATCCACATTCAATAACAGAACCAAGTGTTACGATACCTCTTTTTAGGCTCCACGTGCCAAAATGAATCAACAGCGGTCAAGAAGATTCAGAGCATCCAAGGAGGGCATGGAAGCTGCTGAAGAGAAGCAAAAAATAAGACAAGAAATTCTGGCAAAAGGTAGAATGATGAGCGTACCTGGGGTTTTAAAAGCCGCTCTGTTTATTTTGAACACTTCATTAAGGTTTAGAAAAGGGATGTGTTGCTTAGTGGATGTTTGTCTGTGTATTACTAGGAGGAGGAGAGGATAGCAAGCCTACGGAAGGATGGAGCTGTGTTTTCCAAAGTTAAGAACTAAGATAAATGAAAATGTCTTTTTTTTTTTTTTTTTTTCTTCTATCTCCCACCTGAAGTGGATTTGTGTTGAACATTCTTAATTGAATTATTTAGGAAAAAAAAATCCAACAGAAGAGGAGGGAGGAATGTAGTGAGAAACTAACCCAAACTCTTATGATGAAAGTACAAATTTGTAGGCCTTGGTGAAAGGAGAGTTGAGGCTCAAAAAGCAGGGATCAAATGAAGAGTGTTGCACAGGAATGATGCAGTGTGAGCCAGGATAGTCACTCAACAGTGGAAACTAAACTCAGTGAGGTAAGAAAGACAGTGCAACTTTCTGAGGATGACAGTGACATGATGCGAGTGAAAGGAGTGTGTGTAGCTGAACCATGTGGGCTGGGCTGGAGCAATGAGTTCAGGTGACTGTGTAGGAGGCAGCAGAGGGCCATTGTGTAACCTGGTTAGAGATCAAAAAGGGAGGACAAAGACTTTTTTTTTTTTACTGTTTCTTCCTGTAGCATTTCTAGACTACGAAGACTCTTTATGAAGCTCAGAGATGAGAGAAGTTGGTGTAACCCCGTTTGTGAGCTTAAGTGACTAGATAGTGGAAATGTAGGGGAGAATATGTAAGAAAATAATTATTTCCTAATGTTTTACCTCGTGTAGCAAGCTTTGTTTCCTTGAGATTTCTTTCAGTCTTTTGACAGGCTAGGTAGTGAAATCACTTTTCTGAAGTAACAGCATTTGTAAATATACTAACACTTTATTTTAAGATGGAGATAATAGAATGGTAAGAGCTGGTTTAGTTTTTTGGGGGGGATTGTTTTGTTTTTTAAACTAATTTTCAATAAGCACTGATTGCTATCAGGGGAGACATCTGATGTTTTTATCATGCAAAAATGCTTTTACTGTTATGTAAGTTCTGTTAAATGTTTTTATTGCTCTAGGTGGCATTCTTCCTCCAGAAGAAGTGAAAGAGAGATTTGACAGCAACTGTATTACACCAGTAAGTAATCTTGCACTCCAACCAGCAATTGCCAGCCTCTGAACAAAGGTTTAATTTCTTTTATTCCCTCACTTTTTAGGGAACTGAGTTTATGGACAATCTCGCTAAGTGTCTCCGCTATTACATCGCTGACCGTTTGAACAGTGACCCAGGGTGGAAAAATTTGACAGTAAGTTTCACAGTTTGATACTTGAGGAAAATTAAGGTGATGTATTGGGTGGGGTTGGGATATGATTGAAGAGTATGAATTCAACAGATTTGTCTCATCTGCTGGCACTGTGCTGTTAGTAATGATGAACTTGCACATTCTGCTGGGACTTCAGAGGTACATTTCATCCTGATGACACAATCTAACATTTGTTTTGATTTCCTTTAAGAGCACCAAAGAGATTTGATCGTAGAAGCTACAACTTGATGTAATGGGAGACAGAGTTTTAGGGATACTGTGGTTTTGCTTTTGGGGAAATTGTCAAGAGACATTGTATACGTACTCTTTTCAATATTTCTTTTTTTAACTCGCTACCTCAGGCAGGCTGCATTTTCTCTGTTATTCTAATGGTGGATAACAATAGATGACAGGCAACGAAAATAACATGTATCAGCTTTCTTGCCTTTCCAGACTTGAAAAATCTCTCCTCCTGTTCCTCAGCCGCTCCACTCCCACTGAGTTTTGTGCCTGACAACCCTGTGTTTGCTCTGCACAAGAGGGCAGAGTAGTCAGTCCTCTCGCATGCAGCTGTCTGTTTTATTCTCCAGAAGTTGACTGCTAAAGTGGTCTAATTAGAGGGCAGTTGACTCTGCTTAATTCCCTCCATCAGACGTGGGGTTTATAAACGCTAATGCTCGTCTGGGCATCAGTGTAAGGAAGTGTATAATGTGATAATGTATCAGCAAATCTACCGGTTTAGGAGATCTGAAGGGAAGGGGACATGTGTCTGCTTTATCTGTCAGTTCTCTCGTGCGTATTTCGATTGCCCTGATAATTTATCAGGAAACTTCAAAGATGTTAGTTAATGACATGATGATTTCAGTGGTGTTTGAATCAACGTCACCTCCATCCCAGAATTAACACTGAAAAATTAATGTCTGTTCATTGGTTCCAAACTCTTAAATAATTTCAATTTGACTCATGATATTTTAGATAAAACTACAAATCAGAATTTCAAATATTCTTAAGTAAGTTCACTGTTCAGAGCTACACAAGTTGTTTGTGGGTGGTTTTTTTTTCTTTTTTTACTTTTTTAGTTTGGGTTGGGTTTTTTTGTTTGGTTTGGTTTTGCTTGTTTGTTTTGTCCTGTGGTGGCATAAATTGTTTACATAATTTAAATGCTTCACAGGTTATTTTGTCTGATGCCAGTGCTCCTGGTGAAGGTGAACATAAAATCATGGATTACATTAGAAGACAAAGAGGTAAAATTCAAATAAATGTGAATATTTTGTTTTAAATTAGGGTATGGTTGGTAATTTATGTGACTTTGGATGACTAAATGTCATTTTCTTTTGTACAGCTCAACCAAACCACGACCCAAACACTCACCACTGTCTGTGTGGGGCTGATGGTGAGTTCCCTTTTGCCAGCAATGTGTGCTTTGTGCTGTTCTGTGATGGCCTTGGGGTGTAGTTTTTAGGTTTTTTGCTTGTATTAGTGTAAATAATCCGGTGTAAATAATCCAGTGTATTTGTTAGTTTTTGAAAGCTCTGTATAATACACGGGGAAAGATCCAGCACTGTTGGTAGCTGAATGTCTGACTTGCACTTTGTTGTACTATCCATGTGGTTTGTGGGTAAATATATCACTGTGCTCACCTTTGCTTAAAGTAGATTGTACTTTGCTTTTAAACTTTTTTCTTTTCTTTTTTTTTTTTTTTAAAAAAAAGGCTTAATAATGTTTATCCTTCATTGTATTCTATTCTTCTCTTTTGATCGGTAGCTGATCTGATTATGCTTGGGTTGGCCACACATGAACCAAACTTCACTATAATTAGGGAAGAGTTTAAGCCAAATAAACCCAAGCCCTGTGCTCTTTGTAACCAGATGGGTCATGAGGTTAAGGATTGCCAGGGTTTGCCCAGGGAAAAACAAGGCAAGGTAAGAATTATGCTCTTTCTAGTAATTCTTTTTATCTGTCAGCTGGTTTATGTTTTAATGAGATCCTTGAGTTGTTCTTGCCGTTGGTTTTGGCTGAAACATAATGAAAATAATATTCTGGAATTACCTAGCTTTCCTTTTATATGAGTAAGTAAAAATTGTACTTACAGCACAAAAATACTATGCCAGACCTAACCTCCTCGCTTGTGTTTTGTTGGTGGGATTTTTTTTTTTTTTCACCAGCGAGAGAAAATATTCAGTAACTTAAAAGACACGCAAAGCAGCAAAATGCTTGCTTCTCATAAGGACTGGAGAAACTGTTCTTGTACCACCTCCTAACTCCTCTCAAAGGAAGCCTTTCAAATGGAGCTGGGGAAACTTCAGAGTGAGCTTGGATGTCATAAAACTCTCCCCTTTTCTTTTAGCACGACCAGTTTGCAGACAGTCTTCCTATCGCTGAGCAAGAATTTATCTTCATCCGACTATGTGTTTTGCGAGAGGTATGTTGAAGCAGATATTCTCTCCTCTTTTCTTTATGTAAGTAATGTTTTTAAACTCCGTATGCAGTGTTTTCTAATGCCCTCTTACTTCTGCGTGCACGCGTTGCAGTATTTGGAAAGAGAACTCACTATGGCCAGTCTGCCCTTCACTTTTGATTTTGAAAGAAGTGTCGATGACTGGGTCTTCATGTGCTTCTTTGTGGGAAATGACTTTCTCCCTCATCTGCCATCTTTGGAGATCAGGTAGGTGGGAGTAGATTTTCTCTTTTCCTGCCCACGTACTTACTGTGGTTTGAAATAATAACAATCTCCTGCTTTTGTTTTCTGTTTGTTTTTAGGGAGGGAGCAATCGATCGCTTAGTTAACATATATAAGAATGTGGTGCACAAAACCGGGGTAAAAAATATTTAAATATATATATTTGTATATATATTCCAATATTATTATTATTTTCATTCTCATTAAAGCTGTTCTAGTTTCCTTTCCTTTTTTTTTTTAATCACTGTGTCTCTCTCCCTTATTCCCTTTCTCTTCCCCTCTGGGGAGGGAGGGGGGTTAACAGACAGCACCTGTTACAGATCTAAGGGGCCACCCTGACCCTAAACTGCAACAATGGCAGAGGAAGAACACATCTAAGAGCACCCACCACTGTGCAGATGACTAAGGCTGAGAGGAAAAAGCCATTAGGACCTGGGTGTCTTGAACAGATGGAAGGGATGTCCTGTTCCTCTGAGTTGACAGAATTGAAATCTTAGAAAAGAAATCAGTATCCACCCTCCATCCTGCTTAGTAAATTACTCTTGGATTTTATGTCACTCAATGGTGTGGTTCTGTTCTCCTGGATCCCTCGCCTTGAATTCCTCTGTGACAGTTTTTCAATAACCTTTTCTGACTTCAGGCAGCAGATCTTTCATGGGTTTCTTAATAAAAAAAAATGAGTACTCATTAGTTATTTAAAGCATGCTTAAATCCTTCCACCTTTTATACCTTTTATGGTTTTGATCTTACAGCTTCATGATTTTTATGCCATATTAGGACATTGTGGAGATGATGGTGCCCAAGATTAATTTTGCCTCCTCTGTAAATCCTGATGATTTTAATGTGAAGTGATTCATTTATCTGCTTCTGAAAACAATTGATTAAGAAGTGTTTATGTAAGCAAAATGAGACTCGAGGTTATTTTGTTCTAGTTGCAGTTATGACAACTCGCCCTACATATTTTGTGTCATGGATGAAGTCTCTGGCCAGGGAACCGAACTGCAATCTGCTTTCTCGTGATTATACCGGTTGCATAAATCCTGTTCATGCCAAGAAAATACCAAAGTGAGACAGTTTGTCAGTGTTTGCCTATGAATGGCTAAACCATTTCCATAAAGTATATCATAATTTACATCACTTACAGAAAGCAGCTATACTTCACCAGAGAAAAGAGTGATTTTGGTAATGAGAGAGGAAAAAGCCTTTGGGTGAAGCATTTAGGCTTTTTCTTTCTACCTAGACATTATCATTTCTTTTCATAATGACAAGCCAAGTAAACTGGCACTTAGGCAGAACTCCTCCTGATGCAGGAGTTAAATAATCCTTTGCAGAATGATAAGGTGGCCTCTAGGGAAATAGGTACATTATAGAATCATAGAAACAGATTAATAGAATGATTTTGGTTGAAGGGACCTTTAAAGATCATCTAGTCCAATCTCCCCAATCACCTCTTGTCCTTTCAAAACAGGTCTTTCTACAAAGACTGTCTCCATCTTTCTTGTAAGCCCCCTTTAGGTACTGAAAGGGTGAATAATTTTTTTCTGGAGTCTTCTCCAGGCAGAAACCCCCCAACTCTCAGCCTTTCTTCATCAGAGAGATGTTCCAGCACTTTGACCATTTTTGTGGCCCTCCTCTGGAACTGTTCCAAGAGGTTCATGTCCTCCTTGTGCTGACAGCTCCAGAGCTGGACACAATACTCCAGGTGGGGTCTCACCAGAAAGGAGTAGAGCAGCATAATCACCTACCTCAGTCTGCTGGTCATGCTTCTTTTGATGCAGCCCAGGATACAGTTGACCTTCTGGCCTGTGAGTGTACATTTCTAGCTCATGTACAGCTTTCATCCACCAGTACCACCAAGTCTTTATCTGCAGAAGTCACAGAGGCACCCACAAAACAGAAAGCAGTCGTTATCCAAAAATGGGGGTTTATTGCAACCAAAGTTGTCCAGTACTCCTGACCAAATACAAGCCTGGATGCCTGTTGGGAATTAACTACTACACAACGAATTCCTAAACTTAAGATGAACCAAAATGAGCATACACTCATTCATAAAGGGGAAACCTCCCATACAAGAATGACCAAGATACCACTCACCCAAAGCAGGGGTGAGGCTCACTCAATCCACGGAGACTCACCCAATTCATGGAAATATCTTTGAATAGTGTATACATCACTTGTCACTGATCTCCATCTGGACAATGAGCCACTGATCGTTACCCGTTGGATGTGACCATCCAATCAATTTGTTATCCAACAAACAGTCCTCCCATCAAATCCGTATCTCTCCAATTTAGAGAGGAGAATGTTGTGAGGGACTAAGGCAAAGTCTTTACAGAAGTCCATGTAGATGACATCCATAGCTCTTCCCTTGTCCAGTGATGTAGTCATTCCATCATAGAGTCTGATCAGGCAGGACTTGCACTTGGTGAAACTGTGCTGGCTGTCTTGAATCACCTCCATGCACCTTAGCATAGCTTGATGGATGACCTGTTCCATGACCTTCCCAGGCACAGAGGTGAGGCTGGCAGGCCAGTAGTTCCCGGGCTTCTCCTCTCTACCCTTTTTAAAATTGGATGCAATGCCTCCCATCTTCCAGTCACCAGGAACTTCACCTGACTGCTATGACTTTCCAAATATCATGTAAGAGTGTCTTGGCAACTACGTCATCAGTTCCCTCAGGACTCTGGAATCTCATTAGGTTTCTCAGTTGGTCATGAGCCTGATCTTCTTTTGTAGTGGGAAGGATTTGGCTCCCCTGGTCCCTGCCTTGTAGTCTATCAACGTGGGGGGTGTGCGAAGAGACATTGCCAGTGAAGACTAAGGCATAAATGTTGCTGAGTACCTCAGCCATCTTCTCATCTGTTTTTACCATCTTGCTAGGCAAGATCTGCAGTCAAAACATATAGTAAAGACATGATGATCTTTACAGTCAGTGATTTATTCCTGTATATCTACCTGCCTTTTATGAAACAACCTGCTGAATAGCATAAAACATTTAAAACAATAAATCAGATTTCCATATAACACTTTACACAACATCTACTGTCGACAAGTTGCCCAGTAAGGTTGTTTTCAGAGCCTGACTAGACAAAGGCACAGACAAACTGGTCTAGTCTCAGCCTTGAGCAGCTGGCTGGGTTGGTGATCTGTGGAGATCCCTTTCAACCTGAAGCGTTCTATAATTCTATGAGAGTATAAGCCCATTTACACAGAGATGAAGATTAAAAATATATTGAAGTATCAGAAGAATAAAACTCTGGGCAATTAATTTGCTCTTTTTAAAATATGAGTAAGACCAGAATGTATGCCAAAGCCAACAGAGGCTGATTGTTTCATGAGTTTGAAACCAGGGGGCCATTAATAATACTAGCTTTAGTGAGATTTGCCAGTTTGGCAAGTAGATGCACTTTGGCCAAAATATGTTAAACCCATACTCTGCTCAAAGGAGGCGAATAGCCAAAATCATAATCTTACATTCACATAATCACAAATTCTGGAGGAAGACAGAATCAGGTTTGGACCTGAGTTTTACAGGTGTTCCCTGTCTTCAAATGGACTATTAAAGAAAAATTCCTGATTGAGCACTTACAAAAATTTCAGGTGTATTATATATTCAGTGTATTATGAGAGTAACTAAAAAAGAAAGTGATATACATAAAAAAAACCCCAAAAACCAACCAAAAAAAAAAAACCACACAACCAAAAACCAAACCAAAAAAAACCCAAAGAAAACCCCGACCAAAATGGGCCCATTTGTCCACATTTAATCTCTGAGACCTCTATAAGAAGTAGCTATCAATGTTTGACCAATCTGATTCAGCACCTCATATGTCTGTGTACAGGACACACATACAGGTAAGTGTATTCTTTTCTATCTTCCTGAATTTAGCAGTTCCCTTATTTTCAAGATATGTTAACTAAAATAGCTTCTCAACTAAAATAGCTTCTCTTTCTCCTGCATCAGCACGTCACAGTAGTTAGGACATCTGGTGTATCACCATTCTAATCTAGACATCTCATTCTCTACACTTTGCTCTCTGTTGGAGTATTGGGAAGGTCTACTAATTCTGAGAGTATCCAATTCTTACAAATCTAAAGATTCTTTTTAAATCCTTCCCTAAATACCAGTACAAATGTTCAACTTTTGCTTGTGCTTGCTCAAGAACTATTTAGTAAATATCATGATACGGACAGTCTTGTATTTTGAAGACTTGATAAACTTCATAGTGACGGTTTCTACTGCAGCTCATTTTCTCACGGAATTCTAAAAGTTCTCACAGGCAACACGGTGACCTCAAAACACTTTTTAATTTTTTTTCACCCTAGGAGGGAAAATCCATAGTCTTGTCTACTTGAAAAGCAGCATTATTTCTCATCATGGCAAAATGAAGTGTGAGAGAATAAAACATAAAGCACATATTGAATTTTATTTAAAGATAAAGAAAAAAATAGGAATAAATACATGTTTTACGATGTCTGATATGCTTGTAAGCTGTTGGTTTATTTTTTTTTTCCTTTTTCATAAATACCATGGGAGATTATGCATGTTACAATCTTCTACTTACCTTAGAATGTAAAAACTTTCTAAAACAAATAGCTAAATTAACTATTCTTCGTGATCTTTTAAATCTGTAGTTCTAAATGACTGTAGACTAAATGACCCGTCTCAGTGCACTCCTTAGTGACACAAACTTCAGTGTTGAAACTTGATTGTTGGCAAAGCAGAGATGTCAGTTCCCATTATTCACTGTCTGCATTGAGTACTCCAACACAAAAAGCAAAGTGAGAGCAATCATGCTCATCTCAGCTACTGCAAAGCCCACTTACACATTAGGTAAAGGCCTACAGATTGAAAGGATGCAGTTTTCTCAAAAGGCACTATTGATGACTTAGCCAAAAAATCGATGATTTTGCAGCTGCCCACTCAGTGGTGAAGAATTTTTAGCATGGTGCAGACTTAACTTCCCTGCAGTTGTAGCAGCTCTTTGAGCTTATGAGAAATATTTTTCTGCAATGTGTTGTTAATAATTCCTGTTCGTATAATATCCTCATTTTCATAGACTCTTAGAATCATAGAATCAGATCATAATGATAGAATGGCTTAGGCTGGAAGAGACCTTAGAGATCGTCTAATTCAACCTCTCTGCTGTGGACAGGGACACCTCTCAACTAGAACAGGTTGCTTAAGGCTTCATCCAACATAGCCTTGAACACCTCCAGGGAAGGGGCATCCACAACCCCTCTGGGCAATCTATTCCAGAGTCTCACCACCCTCATACTGAAGAATTTTTTCCTAAGATCCAACCTAAACCTATTTTCCCTCAGTTTAAAACTCTTTCCCCTCATCCTATTGCTGGACACTCTTGGGAAGAGTCCCCCTCCAGCCTTCCTGTAGGTTCTTTTCAGGTATTGGAAGGCAGTTATAAGGTCCCCCTGGAGTCTTCACTTCTCCAGGCTGAACAATCCCAGCTCCCTTAGCCTATTTTCATAGCACAGGTGCTCCAGCCCCTGGATCTTTGCCTGATTTCTTCTTTTCAGGGATTCAGTGCGTTTGAGTTTGGAGGATATGATCCTTGAAACTCAACCAGCTTTCCTGGGCTCCCAGTCCTTCCAGGGCTTTGTCCCATGGTGCACCACCAAGCTGGCTCATGAAGAGGCCAAAGTTGGTTCTTCTGAAGTCAAGGATTTCAAGCTTGCTGAGCACCCCCTTCTTTGCTGCCCTTAGGATCTTAAATTTCACCTTCTCAAGGTCACCTGAGCCAAGGCTGCCCCTGAGCTTAACATTGCTCACCAACCCTTCCCTGTTGGTGAGAACAAGATCTATAGCATGGCATCTGTCCTTGTTGGTTCCTCTATCTCTTGGAGGAGGAAATTATCATTAATTCATTCCAGGAGTGTTCTGGATTGCTTATGCCCTGCTGTGTTGTGTCTCCAACTGACATCGGAGTGGTTAAATTCCACCATGAGGTCTAGGGCTTGTGAACAAGCAGCAACTCCTATCTGTCTGTGAAGGGCCTGATCCACTTTGTCTGTAGCAGACCCCCACTGTAATGTCTCCTTCTCTTCCTTTCACCCTGACCCATAGGCACTCAGTCTTTTCATCATCACTCGCCAGGTGGAGCACCATGCATTCTGTTTGTTCATTGACATAGAGGGCAACACCCCCTCCTTATCACCCCTGCCTGTCCTTCCTGAAGAGCTTATACCCTTCTAATCCAACATTCCAGTCATAAGAGTCATTCCACCATGTCTTTGTGATGCTGATCAGATCATAGAATACCAGGTTGGAAGGGACCTCAAGGATCATCTAGTCCAACCCTTTAAGGTAAACTATATAAATATATAGTTTAAATGAGATGGCCCAGCACCCTGTCGAGCTGAGTCTTAAAACTGTCCATTGTAGGGGAATCCACCACTTCCCCTGGGAGATTATTCCATTTGCAGAATTTATGAGGCTGGAATAGACCTCCAAGATCATTGAGTCCAGCCTATGACCCAACACCATGACATCAGCTAAATCATGGCACTAAGTGCCACATCCAGCCTTTCCTTAAACACCTCCAGGGATGGTGACTCCACCACCTCCCTGGGCAGCCCATTCCAGTGTTCTATCACCCTTTCTGTGAGGAAGTGCTTCCTAAAATCCAACTTAACCCTCCCCTGGTGCAGCTTCAGGCCCGGCCCTCTCCTCCTGTCACTAGTTGACTGGGAGAAGAGCCTGACCCCTGCCTGACTACACCTTCCTTTCAGGTAGTCGTAGAGAGTGATAAGGTCCCCCTTGAGTCTCCTCTTCTCAAAGATGAACAACCCCAGCTCCCTCAGCCTCTCCTCATCAGACTTTCCCTCCAGTCCCTTCCCCAGCCTTGTCACTCTATTCTGGACCAGCTCCAGCACCTCAATATCCTTCTGGAAGTGTGGGGCCTAGAACTGCACCCAGTGCTGGAGGTGAGGCCTCACCAGTGCCGAGTACAGGGGCAGAATGACATCCCTAGATCTGCTGGCCACACTATTCCTGATACAAGCCAAGATGCCATTGGCCTTCCGTGCCACCTGAGCACACTGCTGACTACCTTTTCATATTAATGTATTTATAAAAACTCTTTTTATTATCCTTGACAGAATTGTACAGCTTAAGTTCCAACCGAGCCTTTGCATCTCTAATTCTCTTTCTACATGACCTTGCAATGACCTTAAGTGCTTCCTGGTTCATCTGCCTCTTCTTCCAAAGTTGATACACTCTATTTTTTTTGACTGAGTTCCTGCAAAAGCTCCCTGCTCAACCAGGCCAGTCTTCTGCCCCACTGGCTCGTTTTTTGGCATGTAGGGACAGACTACTCATGCGCCTGCATAATTTCGTTCTTAAAGTAAGCCCAGCCTTCCGGGCCCCTTTGCTTTTGAGGGCTGCTTTCTAAGGGACTCTCCAAACCAGGTTCCCGAGTAGACCAAAGTCAGCTCTCCAGAAGTCCAAGGCAGAGGTTTTACTGACAGCCTGTTGCAATGCATCTTGAGAAGAATGGACATGTGGTCCATCCAGACTCAGTATTGCCTTGGCATGTCTGGGCTCGCCCGAATATAATCAGGCCTGAGGGGCGAGCAGAGACATGTCAAGGCAGAGCAGGCCTGCAGGAACAGTAAACTGAGGCCTGCTAGAACAAGACAGAAACTGCGAGAATATCAACAACAGAAGAAACTGTGAGAACATCAACAACAGGA